>JAQFZZ010000935.1:0-13483 GCA_034696405.1 Isotoma caerulea
TGTGTGCACCAGGGTCTTCATCATTCAGTATTGTCTAACCATACGCAAATGCTATAATATTTTCATTTATGTATTTGGGATTGAATACTTCTGTGGGACATTGAAAGTGAATTTTTTGCCATGAATTTTGTCAAAGTTAAATAAATACATGTTTTGCTAATGAGTATAATATTTATTACAGCTCCAATATTTCAAAATAAGATTATCAAAATCATCAAAACATGTTTAATTTCGAAGATGTACGTTGCGTTGAATAAGCAAATGGCAATACACATCCTTAAACAATTTCATTGTGCTTAATGCATCTTTTATTGCGGAGTGAATCCCATCATGGATGTCTTTTCCAAAATAATGAAGACAAAGCTTTCGAAGGCTTATTGCCTGGTAATTTTTTTTTACCCAACTTTGCTCTGGTCCCGTTAAACTTCCGCCAAAAGTTTTGCAAATCGACGACGTCATAGTCAGACATAGTAAGATCTTAACTATCAAAGGATTTAAAATAAAAATTTTATGAAAAGTGCTTGTATAGTGAATAAACCAGAGACATAATAATGTGAACAAACAATTTTTGAAACTAAGGATCAGTCTACCATAAAGAAAATACGTTTTTAGTATCTCCAGAGACTATCGAAATAAATGGATTTGAGGGAAAATGTTTAGAAGGAGGAAGACCATTTGGAGAGGTGAAAGAAATGGTGAAGAGAGTACTTGAAAACGCACTTGTTATCACAGTTTCGGGCATCATGGATTGTAGTTATAAAGTATGTTAACATGAAACTTTTAGTTATTATATTTTTGGGATGGTGGATTGCAGAAATTGAATTTTGTAATGTTGGTTGGAAATGACACTTGGGTTGCCACAACTGACAGGGACTCAAGATTTGACTTTCTGAAGAGATGTATAGTAGAATGCAGTTTAGAGGAAACTAGAATCGTTATGAATATGGCAGCAAACAATAAAAAACCACAAATTGCCCGTGCTAAAGCGAAGGAATAAAAATAAACTGAAACAACTGTGGCGTTAGAAGCAACACATTCGTCGACTTTAGTTCCACAATCGTCTGCTTCAGGGCCTTCAACTTTGGAAGACGTTAGTTTCCCTTCTCCCCGATTTCGAAGACAGGGGTGGTGGGAGAAATATCCCTCAAAGATGATCGTTGCTATTGACTGTGAGATGGTTGGGCTAAAGAAGAAAAATGAATATAACAAACATCCATCTGTAGCAGCGACAGTAGCTATTGTCAACTTTGATCAGCAGCAGTCATCATCAGCTTGCCTGTATCTGAATTTGTAGGAATTCGGTGTTGCACCAGTCGATTCCAAAGTTCCCAGTTTGTTTGCTTGACTACTTGATTCATTCAAATCGGTCTGTTCTGTTGAATTATCAAAAGATCTGTCTTGTTCCTCACTACGAAGGAGTCGTGAAAGTTGTGAAGCCTGCAGCGTCATTTTATCCATAAACCTTTGTAAAAGATCGGCACAGTTCGGGCATACCTTAATATTTGGACAGGATACTTGAGGATTAGGTATTTTACACATACTTTCATCATCCCTAACAGTTTCAGTGATGTCCATAGATATTGTTCCGAAAGTTGCTGTATGTTATTCTAACTGTGGTTCTTAAATTATAGTTTGTAAGCGGATATTTTGACAGGAAGGGTTTTTATTGAAGTTGTACTGCATACTTCTATCGTCCTTCAAAGTTTCATTTATCTCCATGAACATTGTTTGAGAATTGTAGGCATTGATTTGAACACATTCCTGCTCCAGATCAGCGGAAATAGATAATTGTTTAGCATATTCGATTTCAAAAATTTGTTCCTGAGTTCCTGACGAAAATTAAAAACCAAAAAGTTACATGAAAAGTTTTTAAATTCATCCGTTACCCTGATACCCATTGTTGACCCTGTACCTATGATTGGTTATACTAATATACCAGTTGATTATGTAATGAGAAAGAAGGAAAAAAAATCAATTTAAAGGATGAATTATATATTTATTTAATCAAAAATAAATTTAAAAAAACAGCCGAAAGATTAGTTGAGTAAAAAATTTGAACCTTTTAAAATAGCATAAGTCATTTTATTACATAATTAAAGTAATTAAAGTCAAGTGTTCAAACCGGATATTGCGGTTGAACACTTGCTTAAGTTCTTAAGCATTGGTATTTTGCATCCGAAAATGCGATTACTTATGCTTGGGTAGTATCTCTTATCACTTCCGTTCTAGGAAATCGAGAAGCTAGAATTTTGAATTGAGAAGAGAAATTAAGTCAGGTAGTTTAGGGATTTTGATTGTGTAACATGGGGAAAATAAACTCTGTCAGTTTTGGGAAATAAGTCCGAATCGGAGATGAAATCTCGATTCGGATCCATAAATCGTACGGGTAATGTGAACACTCCGAAAAAACCAAAAAATAATATAAAGTGTGTATAAATGGTAGAAAATAATAGAGATTAGTATAGAATAAATAGTAATTAGGATTAAGTGGTTTTAAATAATAAATAAGTGACTGAAAAGAAAATAGGAAGTTGCTGATTGTTTATTTCATAAAGAATGGGGGGCGAAGTGTCCCTTCTCATTCCCACACATCTTACACGCACACATATTGCAGTTTCGAGCTTTGGGGATATTTTCCAAAGTGAAGTATAACGGTTAAAGTAATTAAACTTTTTAACTTTACATGGCTCAACGACCACTGTGGTTTTCCTGAAAATCACTAGAATCGAACATGTCTCCCTGAAACATGTTTTATAAAATATTAGTGAAATCTTAATATCAGTTTGCAGAATAAAAGCAGTAGGCCGAAGACTTTTTTTGCGGTATTCTCTTTTTTAACAAATTTAAATAAGCAACAATTTATGCAGATAATTACAAATGATTTTATTTTTTTTCTTAAAAGGATTAGGGATAACAGGAATAAAGTTAAAAGGGAATTTATGATTAAATCTTTCAAATCTAGATTCCTTCTCACTTTGCATTTTCAAACTTTTGTAAATATGAAATAGTTCCATCGTCATTTTGGCATCTTGTAAAGAACTGTGTTTTTTGCCTTGGGAGCTACTCAAATAGTATGCGGAGAGCGAGCGCAGACTGTGTCCATCCCGGACAAGGACTCCATGCTGCTTTACGTATTCGCGAAAAAAGTGAGACTGTAAGTCAAAATAGTTGTAATCCGCAATATCCAGTCCCAGGATGGCTCAATGTGAGCGTCGTTTCTGCTGTGTCATGTTACACCCGGAGAGAGCCAAGTCTTACTTCGCCTCATACTTAAATAGAGTAGGTTAGAGAAAGAGAGTCTATTTATTGTTACGCCCTTGTACCCACCCTTAAAGGACCGTTCAAAAATCACAAAATTCGTTTTGCCATTCCGACAACATGTATTCTTACATTCCTTTTAATTGTGGACGACTCGGAGCTTAAAGTAGACATGTACATATCCCTCGAATTCTCACAAAGAGAGTAACATAGGACATTCCATGCAATTCGTAGCCCTGGCGAGTGATTCGCAAGTTCCATTTTCTGCGAACAGTCGGTTGCCAGTTGTTGCAGTTCGACTTCCTGTTTTTTAAAAGCATCTTTTTCAGAAATATTCTTTAGTGTTTCTGCTTCCTTCTTATTCAGCTCTGCTTTTAGGTTTAAATTTTCTGCAGTTAACTCTTCTGTTTTGGTCTGCATTTCTAATTTCAATTCAATGATCTTTTCTTGCTTAATAGCAGATAAAGTTTTATATTTATCTAAAATTAGTTGTAGCTCTCCTATTTGACTACTAAAAGTTGCAAACTCAGCTTCCTTGCAGGCATATTCTTTTGGGATACTTCCGCTTCTTTTTTTACAATCTTGTTGTTGCATTGTTTCATGAACAATATTTTTCCAGTCAGGGATAATATATTTGTAATGTAGTTGTACTTGAGTACTTGAGTTCGTACGTTTTTTATGAGGTTGTACAACCTTATGAATTAAAAATGTACGTAACAGTGAACAACCTTATGGATTTCAGCTTAATCGAGGTTTTAGAATGAGGTTGTACAACCTTATGAATTAAAAATGTACGTTACAGTGAACAACCTTATGGATTACAGCTTAATCGAGGTTTTAGAATGAGGTTGTACAACCTTATGAATTAAAAATGTACGTGTGTTTATTATATTCAACACTGCATAAAAAAACAAAAACGTAAATTGATTTTATTTATTCAGCTTAAACGATGCTTTTTACAGTTTCATTAGTTACAGTATAATCAGTTTAACTTTCTAGTGTATTTGATTTGGTACCAATAAGCATACAACTCTTTGAATTGCACACTATTAATTTTCCGTTTTTCGGATCGTCCGTATTACTAGCAATGCTGACATCATAATGAGCCAATTCGACGACAATACGACCCTGATGGACACTTGTGTTGACAACAATGAATTTTCAACAACTTCCGAATCCGATACGGAATCATTAATGGAGGTACAAGGTGCTGTTGGTGGTAGTTCAGGCCCTATGACCGTTATTAGCAGTTCAATCGATGCTATTTGTAAACTCAAGCGAGACAATGATGATTAAGATGTCGAACTTGGGTAAGATCATTACAATTATTTTTTTTAGAATTGCAATGGTAAAGTGCAATATAATATTTCTATAATGATTGTTGCAATTCCTATAAATACATTAGTTTGTGATGACTTTAATCATTCATTTCAAAGATTGAGTTTTATGTTAAGTTTATTTTATTTTCGTTCGTATTTTCTTGATATATTCTATTACGAAGATGGATATTTTATGCTACTGACTCAATCTTTTATGATTTGCTATTTGTATAATCATTTGCATAGCTTCGGGTAATTTTTCCTTCCGTTTCTGCACCATTAGCTTTCGATTCCAACAAATTTGCATTTTATGATATGTATTAATTCTTTATTAACCTCTTAAAAGTTTTTTTTTAATTTATTTTTAAACTTGTTGCATTTAAATTATTTGGATTTAATTTTTAATTTTTTTTATTTATACGAGTTTGTTTAACAAGTATGCAATCAATGCCATGTTGGATGACGAGTGTGTGACTTTCCAATTTGACTGTAACAGACATTTGATTGAAGAGCAAAATGGCGAAAACGAGTTGAGTGACAAATCAACTCCAACTGTACAACCACCTACCCAAGTTAATCTCCCCGACATGGCGCAGTACTGTGATATCCCAGTGCTCCCGAAACCACAAAGTATGTAGTATTTCATTTATTACAATTATTATTGCTTCTCCTGATATATCCATCAACTATTTATTTTTGATTTTTTAGGCAACAGACTCATTGCACAGCGTCTTATTTCAAAACCCGACGCATCTAAAAAATACTGGAAGGCTGATGAAGTGTGGGATTGAGACGTGAACACAGACCTACTACTACTGCACTTTTCTCCATACTTTTTATATATTTAACGATATTTCGAATAAGTTTTGTTTAATCATTTAGGTAAATATTTTTTTTCATTTGAAAGTATGAAACTATGAAATAACTATATTCAAATGCAAACGAAATAGTTTGTATTCGCTTTTCCATTGCAAGTATTTTGCTAACAGTTCATTCATACTGGTTTATATATTTGTTAAATTTTTTTAATATTACATGGATTTTACATTTATGAAATTAAATAGGATATTAGCAATATTTGCAAATCAATAAATATTGATTTGCAAATTAGTAACAAATTGTGATATAATTTTAAGATATATTTCTCGACATGTACAAATTTTGGTACTCATGGTAATCGTTTTATCAGAATCTGATTTTATTTATTTAGTTTGATGAATTTGTAATTCAAGTAAAACTACTTAATGAGCATCCACCTACGACATAGTAAAACTGGTCCATTATAAACCGACGGTTTTCAATCCTTTGATACATTACTAATTGTATTTTATGTAAGTAAGTAAGTAAGTTTATTTGCGAGATTGATGTGGCCTGTGCCTTTACAATCATGACATTTCATAATAAAGATAATTTGTCTTCCATTACATTACATTTTAGAGATAAATTTATAGTATATTATTAGAACAGCAGTCAATTTATATACCTTTTAGTCTTAATTCCAAGTTTGCTTCTCGAAGTTTTACTACCTCTGACAGATATTTGTAAGTACAAGTTAATTTTTCTTTATCTAGGCTATTTAAGAATTTAACATAATTTTCACCATTAATTTCTTGATATTTATTAAAATACATATGTCTTATCAACTTATAAATAGAACATTCTACAAGTACATGATATATTGTCTCTTTATAGTTTTCATTACAGACTAAACATTTATCTGTTTTTTTCAGGGTAGAACATATTATCTAAAAAGTTAAGTGTAACAATATTTCCATTTATAGTATATTTTATGTAATATATTCATTTTTTGTTTCCATTTTATTGCAATTCGTTTTATGAAGAATTATGAAGCAACATACGCATCCATGACATCTGTCGATGGAACAACCCAACAATTCGTTCCAAAACGAAAGATGGATGAAGATTTGAGTGACTCAGATCTGGTGTATGACCAAACGTCACTTTTATATTTATTTTAATTCAATTTGTTTATATTTGACTGTTGTTATGTTTACAGCTTTCTATCGAAATACATGATGGTGCCTTTTTCCTCAACTACTGTTTAAATTAGGGACAAAGATGAAGGTGCAAGAGGAAATGAAGAAACGGCATCAAAATATTCAACCCTTTTCATGAACTTGACGAAAGAACAGTTGCGCACTACGTTCGAAAAGACATTGGCTGAAAGCAAGAAAGGTTATATTGTTTTGCTTTTTTACATACATATTAAAACTTTATTTTTAATTTCATTTCCAAAGCTCCAACAAAACTCGCATAGACTTTCAACATTTGTTTTTCAATTCTTCAAATTTGTCATTTCAAATCTGTTGTATGCTTAAAATTAGTACATGTATTCTTTTTTTATTTTGAATCCATAGGCACTTTAAAAAAAGCAAAGAGGCGAACACCGGCGGGCATGTTTCCATCATCAGAACACTGGGATGCTAATGACTTGGTTTCGACTGCCCAGAGAGATTACAATCATGTTCGAAAAAACTGAAAATCTTGTCCAACTTTAAATGAAATTTTTTCAATTCCAAATAGGGATTAGCTATTACTTTTACTTCATACGACCGTAAATTTCTATTAAGAACACAATTGGAATTTAGGTTTTGACTAATTCAAAGGTAACAGACACATAGGAACATATACTATCGAATAATAATAGGATGAAATGTTTTGCTAACGATTTTTTGAAAAATCTTTTAATCAATGTTTTGGGTTGTCTGTTGTTTCCAGTTTTACGTTAAATGTATCTCAATGTATTTTCAAAGTTTGAAACTTAAATTAATTATAAGAATGAATATAATAAAAGAAACTTATTATAATAACTTGAAATTTATCAATCACAGATACAGGGATAAGAGAAAATCGAGTTGTAATGTTTCAATTGGTTTATAAATGAATTAATTATTATTATTATTTATGAATTATGTTACAATTACTTTATTTTGTCATGCTGTCTAAGTTTTGGTTAAATTTTATTTTTATGAAATAATTAATATCTGTCAATTGTATCAACAAAAGTGGTAAATTTCATTAATGTTTAATGTATTTGTTTAATTAACTGACGTTTTTTATTACACTGTTATGATTTATGAGTGTGACATTCAAGTGTATCTATGAATTGTGATTAAAACATTAAAATCAAAATATACTGATTATGCAGTTTTGAATATTCGTTTCATTGTTATATGTAAAAATCAGTGTTGAAGATGATATACCCGTTAAGATGTTATAGAAATTGGACAATTGTCGGTCTACTTCATATTGAACATATTGTTTTCATAGTATAAACACATAACAGCTGACAAGTGTATTAAAAAACTTCCTTCAAGTTACTTTTACATCCTCTAGTTCATTCAATAAACCAACATAAGGCACAACAATTGATTTGAATCAATGGGAAAATTTATTATAGAAATCTTTATATTTTAAAATTCAAATGACTATAAGCAGGATGAGATATCCACTTTTGGACAACTCTATGATGTGGACAGAGGCAATGTTCCAAGCATATAGTGCATATAACATCTATCTATAACCATGTGCAATCGTTATTTCAGTTTACGAAAAATACAACTTGAAGTTTGCAGCACCCTCTTCATATCATTGACCAAGGAATAAAGGTATTGGACTAATTAGGTTAGGTTATTATCACATTAACAGTATAATGTTTATCAGTAGTTGTATTTATATCTGAAAATTGTAATAGTCGTTAGCTATGCAAGTAATATCAATCTAAACCATTGTAGTTGTAATACCTTTTACTAGAACAAGCAATTTTAGACGCTATAAATTGTTCTGTAGTGAAACACATCCAAGTAACCAAGTAGTGGAAGTTGCACCTCTTAATTGTATTTTTTTCAATAATTTCTTGCAATATAAAATATTGAAAGCAGATTTATAGTTGTTTTTACTCTGTTTGTCCTATTCTTCAATACCTATCCAAAATTATACTTTTGTTGACGCCATTTTGTGACCACAACAGATTATCTCATTTTCATGTACTCATCAAAACGATTTACTTAGTTGTCGACGAGTGAATCGAATTTGGAACGAAGAAGTTCATCGTTTGCTGGTTACTTTTTTACTCTCCCGTTATGAAAATTTATTTATTGAGGTGTTACCATTTTATGAGGAATTTTTCAAACTGGACCTTTACAAAGTCATCAACATGTCACCAAGGAATCGTGGATTGCAATCATTGCAATATTTACTCCTCGTATCTAAACAACCAGTCTTTATGGTAAACACCGTTGTCATTTCGCATTATGTACTTGATAGTTTGAAGTCTGAGGATCCAGTTACCATGATCAAGTTTCACGAATTGTTTTGAGCCTACGGAAGTCACGTCCGCAGACTGAATATTCAAAATGATGATGAAGATTTTTAAGTTTTCCATCAATCTATTGGAATGGTTTTTTCCCAACACTGTGGAATTGAAATTAACAATCTAAACCGAATGCAGTGGCGTCACTCCGTGGTTTTAGGAAACTTTAGTTGAAGACTCTGGACTCCTTCACCTGAAGAAATTCATTTTCTTTTGTAGTCCAGACAACGTTATGATCCCCTTTCACGGAATTCTTCAAATCTCCCCGTTAATCAAGTATTTTGCGATCAATACCACTTATTCGTCCAGCAAATTCTATTGCCAAATGACATCCGATTTCATTCAAGTTTTGCAGTCACACTCAGCCATCACACGGAATCTAAAGGGTATTGAGAGTAGGCCGGAGAAAGTTGACATTATCACACAGGCATCTTTTTTTTCGAATTTTCTCCGATAGGGTATGTCGCAAAATTGCTTTCGCTTCTATGAAACGTACGACGAGTGAGTAAAGACACAAATATATTCCTGTTTGGCATAATATGTTTTTAATATCCATATGTTTTTAAAGAAAACATCAAAAACCTGAAAATTCTTTTTGACGAACCTTTAATTTCAAATTTTCCCTTTATTTAAAATGGAGACTCTGTAGTTAAAATGATATTAATTGTACATGTACCTGTTGCACAATGTAAAATTTTTCCTAATATTACTCTAGGGGCTTTTGAAAAAAGTTACTGAACATTATTTATTTTTTTGGAGATTACGTAATACGTAACTTAAAATGTAAAATATTCTTGGTATGTAAAGGGTTAAATAATTTGTGTACAAATAATAAGTATGCAAATGAACATAATTAGCGCTGTTGCGACTTATTTGAACTGTAAATAGCAACGCTTATACTTCCAAATAAATAGCTATGTTTCACTACCAACACAAAAACATCAAATTCCCTGACAATATCATGTAATATGACCGGCATCATCTCCATTATCATCATAATTGGCATTAAAAAGCAGTTATATTAGTTCTTAAACTCATATGGTAGAGATACTTGATAATGTTATAACTTGGGGATTAGATTGGTATAGCGAAACTGCAACTAGAATGCAAAAACCTGCAAGACCTAGGGGTCAGTTTTGGGGGTCTTGGCTTTAGGATGAATAATACCATAAAGACACACTGCCTATGTCCCATGTATCTTCCTGTTTAAATAAATTGATGCCTAAGGAGATATATTGATTTAAGGTTAGTTTATACATATTGTTATTATGGTATGTTGTTGTGGTATAAACTATGGGTGAGGAGTTACCCGTAAGATGTGTCGTAAGTCAAAGAGGTTGATGATGTTTTTATGATGGTAATAATAATTACACATGCCATTGCACAAAGTGCAAGGCCGTTGTAGAGTAAGAGGTAAAGTCGTTTATTTACTTAATGTGGCAGAGAGCATACAGGCACTGTCCACAGATTGTGATTAATTGTGATTTCCAAAATCATAAAGTTTAGTATCTAATACACATTTTGATAAAATGAAAATATAATAAATGCGTTGCGACAGTGGCGAATTGGCTGAAAGGTCGAGTTAAATTTTTCAGCTTGCTTCTCTCGTTTTTCGTTTCAACTCCGGTCTTCTCTTTCTCACACAGAATGTGAGCATTGTGGATTGGTGGTTGGTCAAGATAGGGCGTGTCTATCTTGATTCAAAATACAAACTCTTTCAGTCGTTGTCTTGAACTGGTGGAGGGCTGTTCTCATAGCATTCTCCTATATAGTCTATATTATAAGATTTTAATTTTTATAGACTTCTACAACACCCTTTCTTTACACATTCTTAATATAGATTTTGAGTTACAGAATTTGTTCAAAATAGATTTTTGATCGGTTTTTGATACTTGTTAAGATTTTTTACCAATTAGCTAATATATTTTATCATACATTAAGAGAAAAGGATTATTAATGTTATATAGAACATTTTAAGTTTCAAACGTTTTTAAACCTATTCGTATTACTATGGATGATATATGAACCTTTTTTGAAATAAAGCACTCACGATCTTCTGTACACGTTACTGTTCTCATCAAAATCTATATCAAAAACGTAGTAATGCAGTAGTACCCGACCGACACAAGTTCCGATGCCTTACCGATGACATTCCCAAACATTCCCGATTTTGTAAATATTTGTCGATACTTGAAAACTGGAGCATTATCCTTGCAAATTTTGTGAACAAATATAGCTACAAGCATTTAGGAATGATAATGGTACATTTTTGAAGCACATTTATGCATGCCTCATTGTCACGTTATAGTAGGTACCCATTGCGTACCGATTGCTAGAACTATGCATCGGTAACAGGCAGCTTGGTATCAATCTGGCACACAGCTGCCGGCATCTTATTGTTACCGAGAATCAGTTACAAGTTCTATGCCGGTTACTGGGTATACCAAAAAGACGGTACAGAATAGGTGACCATATATTTGAGCAAATTTGGGTTTGACTACAATGTATCAAAATTGTACCGATTTGATAAAAATAACAAACAGAAGAATTTAACGGACAATCCCAACTGACGTTCGGCCAGTCTTCTATTTAGCTTCGTGGAAGCATCATCAATCTTTCATTTTTGAAGTGTTTGGAGGAGACTTGAAAAGTTCTACAGTTCATCAGTTGCAACTTTTTCTAATAAACTGAAAAAGTGTATAAGGTTAAATTTAACGGTTATTATATATTTAAAGTTATTATACTTTAATTATTATTTGCTTTATACACAGAATTATTTTTTTAAACCAATGATATTTTAATAATTGAACGTTGTTTTTTTATGCTAGTAATTCGGATCAATTGGAGTTTAAAGACTTTAATGATGAAAAGAGCATTCCGGAGCGCGGAGCAAGGACAAGTACACCCTCACCGACGGCTAACCAAATTAGTTTTTGTAAGTTCAACAGGTATTTTAAGGAGTGAGTACACACAGGGTTCTTTTTTTGAAGGAAATTCTAATAGTTCTTTAAGTTAGTTTTAAATGCCCGTTTCACGTGTCCTGCAGCACCTTAAAATACCTTCTGTTTCTATACTATTATTTAAAGTAGAATTATTAAGTACAGCCAATGTAGAATATTAATTTAATATCATCTGTGTAACCAAATATGTGTATATTTTGATGTAAAATAATAAATACACATTAAAACAAATGAAATCGATACGAAATTGGTACTGTTTTACATGCACTCATTTTATACCAGCTAATCAATAAAAAATTGGCATGGATGAAAGCATACACATCATGCACCTGCGGACAAGTACAAAAGCTGCAACCATTTTTATGTACCTAAACTGAGACGAGTAATCGGTACTACCGATATTTTTCCGAGACATGCATGCCGAGTGGGTGAAGTATGCTTGCATGTAATCGGTACCGGAAAAAGGGGCATATCGGTATGACGCCGGACAGCCTCTATCTGTACCGATAAGGTAAGACATCGGAATGATTTTGTTGGTCGGGTAGGCTTTTCTATAGAGGGCAGAAGATTTAAATGTTCGTCAGAGAGCTGAAGATGAATATGTGAAACGTGCGAATCCTTTAGCGGCAAGTAGTGAACTGATTTAAATTTCAAAATCACTTTTAAATTTATACTTTTTGGTCTCACGATTGTCCTGAGAATGGGCAGCGATACTGAGGATATACCAAATTGGAATGAACCAGCAACAAATTTTTCGTTGTTGTAGGGCTTTCTACTTTTTCTGGGGATGGAAGTGGAGCAGCTGAAATCATGGTTTTATTCGGGAATAATGAGATCCTCAGATGGTTTTATAAACCAATATCGCTCATCCAATCCCATGAGGCGAATAAGTTGTTTTGTTAGATTGTTTTTGAAAGTTTTTGTGTGTCTCAATGTCAACTAATACCTTTTTGTCCCCATCAAATAGGAAACGGACTTTAAACCCCTTTTCTTTCATTGCATCAACAACAATTTCTCTAAATTCTTCTCAGTCAAAGAGCTCTGGTTCTTCTATTTTCACTGTTTCCCTGTGGTATTTCCATAACTTGATAGTAAACTCTAAATCTGTTGAAAATATCTTGGACTTGTCGGGGTGGATTGTTCCATCTGTAACATAAGTGCCTTCTGCAAGTTTTTGAGAAAATCCAGCGTGTAATCTGTTATTGTTGCATATATGATTTCAATACTCGACAGTTTCTCTCCAATTTTTTCGTTGAAGGCAAAAACTAGTTTAAATTCCCGCTTTTTATCATTTTAAACTTGTTGCGAAATTATGCTTATAAAGGTTTTAGGTCCTATGGTAGCATATATTGGTTCATATTTGTTCTAATTTGACAGGCTGGTCTCAATGAATTCCAATTCATATGGAAATCGAGGTATTCTTCAGTTCTAACGTGTTTCGAGAAATTCTGAATGCTAGTGTTCATTTTAAGTATCTCTAGTTACAATAAATTCACGAGTTTTATTTATACATTTGTTAATTAATTTAGATAGGTAAGAGTAGCTGTCTGGGTCTTCTTTTTTGTATTCATAGCTTAATAAATCAGAAATATCATATTGATTAGCAATCTTCT
>JAQFZZ010000936.1:0-13480 GCA_034696405.1 Isotoma caerulea
TGTGAAAAAGATAATAATATGTGTCTAGTCACTCAGCTATGTTTTAAGTTTAGAGCAATGGAGGGCCTTCCCTCGGCATAAATTTCCAAACATTACTTTATACTATACACGGCTTCAGTTTTGGCTTATAATGTTCACCCTGAACATTATTTATCTGACTGTCACCTAACTTCTTTATCATAGCTTTCAACTCGCCTATTTCTTTCTTATCACTAGAAAGGGAAAACGTAGGACGCCTATATAAATATTGGGCGTCTTCTAACGCATGCAAGTGTTTCTTGAGGTCTTCTATAGTGGTAAATGTTTGCATGTAAATTTGTTGTAAAAGATGTGGGAGGAGCCCTCTTATGATTGGCTTTATCTTTTTGGATTGTTCATTGCTGGATTAGCTCTCTTAGCTAATTTCAGACAGTTATAAAAGTACTGGTCTATGGACTCCTGTTTTAATTTGCTTACGATGCTTAAGAAAGTTGTTAGCCTTCTCCTTAGTGCCTGCGCGTACAAATGCACCTTTAGTGGCGTCAGTTAATTCTTTCCATGTTGAATCAGCATTTCTACCTTAAATCCAATCTGAATACAATTGCTTTGCTACTGTCCCTAGAAACAAAGGCAAGAATTGTGGCTTTTTAGTGGCATCCCAGCCAACCTCCAACGCTACTATTTCAAACGTTATGGGATAGTCATTTATGTCATACTTTTCAGCGTCAAATGGCACTAAAGCCATTGGCGTGAGAAGGTTTGGCATTGTCATAGTCATCGTCACGGGTGGAACGAAACTAGCAGATGAGATAGATGATGGGCTATGTGTTTTAGGAGGTGTAGGTGACCTTATGGATGGGGATGGAATTAAGGGTCCGGCGGCGGATTGGATTTTGACCCTAAAAATTTTTCCCTTTAGACCCTCGGCCAAACGTCCACATTTCGTGGAATGAGTGCAACAACTTCCTGAAAATTTAAAAGTGGATTCTGAAGGCAGTGCTTCTTTACAGCTTAACTCCAGCCATTTGATTGCATCGCATTTTGGGGAAATGACGTTGAACTTGTTTAACATTGTATTTTAAGTTTGTTTTAGGACCAGATGTTACATTTATTTTAAAACAAATGTATACGATTATTGTATTATTATTGAATAATCCTTAGATTCAGCAATTTCAAGCATTCCCTCTTTAAAATAAATAAGTGCTGCAGGGTATCTGTTGTTTAGCATATCTATTGCTCGCATTTCCTTTTGGTCGATGTCTATGTACGCCAATAGTACACACTAGAAGTACAAGTGTTTGAATTGTGTCTGATATATATTTTATTATTATTTCATCTACGTTATTCAAGGTCCCGAAAACCTCTGCAGTTGAATTCGAATGAACACTTGTTTGTAAATGTACCCTTTCACAAAGAGCGTATTAGAATCCTTGCCACTCTTTTACGGCACCATCTCCTTTCGTCAAAGCTCCATAGTCTACTCTATCAACTAAATGGTATATAAGTTCAACGAATTCTATGACCTTTTCAGCTTCAATAAGGTTGAATCTCATTGCTATTTTTGTAACGCTTTTATGCCATACTTTATATTTTGGGCTTCCGAAACCACAAAAATATTAGGACTCATAATTTCAAATTCTTTATCAGTTGATACAATTAAAAATTGGTAGAATTTTCGTAACAATGTGTCAACAATAGTTGTTCTTAATGTTAAAAATGCAGTTGCTCGTCATTGGTTGTCCCGTCTTTTTACACAGGTTATTTATCCATGGTCATTCCCTCTACGTAAAATTTAAGATTTCTCTTCTGTTATACTGTTCACAGTCGACAACGTCAATGAGAAAAATGGAAGCCGTTGCATACTAGAGAGTAGTGATCTATGAAATGTTTTCCTAAAAATGAAGTATAGTGCAAACGGTATAGTCGGTGCTTATTCTCCGGTAATAGTTTCAGATAATTTCGCATGAACTCCATTGTATGATGAGTATCTGACGTAAATGTAGAGTAACCAACTAGGTTTTCATACCAATGCTACAATTATATACTAACCAAACCTCCATTTCTCCCTAATTCCCATGGAATTCTGTAAATTTAAGCTGATATGTAAGGACTAACCAGCTCCGCCATTCTACTCTCCGAAGCGTCTTGAGCGACGCTAATCGACCCTTACAATCTGTAATTATATTGAAGAATTTAAGTTATTTTATTACTTTTATTATTTTCATTTTCATTCTACACTGATTATTAAATTACAAATGTGACTTACCTTTTCAATTCCCGCTGCAAAGATGCTTTGAGATCTAATTGAAGATCCAACACATAAGCGAGCTGGGACCGGTCTGTCCGGAGCTCAATGTTTTCATCCACGAGCTCCTCGTTTTCCGTCCTCACCATTGTTAGAATTTCTGAGATGGTGGGTGATTGTCTCCGGAATTCCCCCAGGAATTGCACGTCATCCTCCTCCATATTTTGGTCTTCTTCTTCCGAATCGGAAGAAAGAACGATCTCATCGATGGGCTCGGGAAAGTCGTCCAGTATCAAGTCCAAGTCCGATGTGGTGGACGAAACGTCTCCCACTGAAATTAAAATAAAAAAATATTGTAATACCCACAAATTTATTTTTAATTAAAATTAAAACGGATTGAAAAACTTACCCTGGTCTCCGTTGTATGTATTTGAGTGCATGTTGAGTATTCGTAAAGACTTTCTTTTTGAGTTTATAAAATTGAATGATACTTTATTAAGCAAATGATTTAGTATTTATATTGTAAATTTGGCCTAATTTCTAAAGTACGCTATTCTTCCTTTTTTAATAAAGAAGCTACAATAAATGGAGTCTGGAGTCCCATTAAACCTTTTTTCCATTGAGTTGAATTGCTGTAACTTTCGGAGTCGCTTTGCAAAATTGCATATTATATATTAAATGCATTTTTTTTAAATTTGATGGTAACCTGTCAATTGATTTTTTGACGGAGGGGTCGGTTTTGTACTTGTTGAATTATGATCGATCTAAGTTAATAATAATCAATTAATATAAGTTAAATGTTTATAATTTTTTCATATACTTACTGTGGGTGCTGTGTTAATTGATTGAAAAGGATTCCCATTGTCACGAATTAAGATGGAAAACTTGGCGAAAGTCTTCCTCACTGAAGATGAGTCCAATTGGAAATGAAATTGCGATAAGAAATTTGGGTGAAATGTATAAGAGGAAAAAGGGCTCGAGTCCGTTTATTTAACAATATATGGATATTAGTATACAACATATGATAAGTTTCTTAATATCGTGACTCTCTATACATTTCGGAAATCTTATTAAGTTTCTAGGTTTAGTACCTATGTGATATATCTATCGGTAGAGTGGAATCTTTTACAGGAGAGAGGAACATTGTAAAAACGACAAGAGAGAACTCTCACATCTAGGTACGGATCATGAAAGTCTAATTCTTACACACCTCAACCCGTCTGCTCTACCCGGGCCACACCGGGAGTGAGGGTTGAGATGGACATTTACAACTTTGTCTTCTACCCCAACAAGTAGGTAGCAAAACAAAGTTGCAGGGTGGAAGCCAAAAATCCTAAATTCCAGAATTTTATTGATTCGACTTACTTTACTTATTTTTGGAGTGTAAGATAATGTTTTATTTGCAAAAATTATCTTCGCCAAAAAAGGAAATGTTAAGACTTGGACCTTCACGTCCATGTCATCCACCCGCTGATGGAATTAAAAGCCACCCGGCTTTCTCTAAACTTTTATGTTAATGTGTGTGGAGGTAGGGGTTGTCCGCAAGGGTTAGTAATAATTCTTTGTTAATTTAGTTTGGTTAATCTATTCTATTGTGATTATTATACAGATTATTGAATTCGTAATTTAACAATCCGTTTGTAAATATTTAATAATGAAGTGTATTATACTTAACTTATCTCCAGTTCCTTGTCCAGTGATTATAATACCCGTAATGTAATACTTTCCTTGTATGAATTCGCATACAATGCAATACTATTCTTTATCTTAATTCATAAATCATTCATTCATTTCAGATCATCTTATATTTATATATTTTTTAGTCAACTTAAGTAACTATCTTTACTCCTTTTCTTTGTCCCTGTCTAATTGAACCCGGACTGGTGGACATTGTGTTTATGTGCTACTTGTTGGCGGATGAAACATATCACCTCGTTGGAGCCCGTCCTGTATATGTCTTTCTTTGGGAGGCCCTGTCTGTTTGGGCGTTGTCAGAGTTATACGTTTTGTTACTCTTATAAGTTACTGTGGTATAACTATGGGTAAGGGGTAACCCGTTAGATGTATTTATGAGTATGAGAGAATGATGATGCTGTGTGGTAATAATGAAATACACATGCCATTGCACCAAATGCAAGGCCGTTGTAGAGTAGAGGTAATGTTTTTTATTTCATGTGGCACAGTGCATCTTGCACTCTCGTATTTATACTTAGTTTAATACCTAAGTTACTCTACTTACTTTTTTTCTCTCATACCTAAACAACTCGTATTTATTACGTAGTTGTTTGACCCCCTTTTATACAATATTATTAAGTATCATTTACTGACACACCGCTGCTATAGTTTATAAGCGTTCCATCGCCTATGCCGGTATTTAAATTAATTTGATATTAAGTTTTTACATACAGAAAAATACAGATAATGAATGTATTACGATTTTCAAGTTGAGTTGAGTTTTACGAGTTGAGTTTTCAACTTGTTTCTCTCTCTCTTCGCTTCAACTTCTTCCTTCTCTCTTCACAGAAAGTATGTGAGTGTTGTAGATTGGTTGTTGGTCGAGATAGGGCGTGTCTTTCTTTACCCAGAGTAGAATCTGTCAGTTCAACTTTGCACTGGTGGTGGAAGTTTCATTTATCATATACATATTTTAGTCATATCTGACTTTATAGCTGACTTTATAGCATAAAGGTTAAAAACACTATATAGTACTAACAGTGGTACTTGGTAGTATTACAAAGTTGGACTTTGCATTCCTATAGACTCTACAACACTCTTACATATTTTCATTCTGAATTTTGTCTTACAGAATTTGTTTGTAAAATAGATTTTGATAAAATAGAATATTTTAAGATAAAATATTTTTAAAGCTTATTTGTATTCTATGGCTGATATTTTTACATTATCTTTGATCATCACTTTGATGATGGATTGTGATTAAATTAGGTTGATGAACTGATGAGTGAAGAAAGATGATACGGTGATGTCGATGTCGTGAGGTCATCTCATCCTTCTTGGTGTCGAGAAGAATTGCAAATGGCTGAGTCTTCTTAAAATTAGTTTTTATCACTTGACACTTTTGACAGTTCTATATAAGTCTCGTTGGGACGATATTATTGTCCATGGAAAATGCCTCTCTTGTGTTTATTGATGATATTAGCACTTTCACACAAGGCTTTACTTTTGTTAAAGCTTTTACTTGCTTTTAACTGTCTTTGCACTAAAATCTAAATTATACTATGCTTATTAAATTAAATACTAAATACATGCTAATATATTATTACTGCCTACGTAATTAAATTTTGTCTCAAAATTTCAGCTTGTATTGCAACAATAATTTTGCGATTGCTAATTTAACAATATTATAACTGGTTGAGTCTTAATATTTGAACTTTTAACCTGATGAATTTACATTTTATTAAAATTAAATTAAACTTTAAACTTTTTGGCTTGCAAATTTAAATCCTAATTTAAATACATGTTATTAATTTTATATTTAAACACAAATGCAGACTGGAATTGACATTTATTTATTTAGACTGGAATTTATTTCTAAATTCCGATCTTTGTATTTTCAAAATACGATCCTAATGGTCCTTCTGACGGCACTGGCCACACATAATGTGGTTTTGGGTAGGGGCATATTGGGGGTTGAAGTTAGGGTGTAATAGGGACATTGGTGGATGTTGTGTGGGTAATGAGAGATCGAACGGGGTCAGTGGAACGGGGAGAAGAGGACGCTCTTTTCCTCATCCTCTAGTTGGTAACATGTAACTTGATGTTGAGGGGACTGGAATCAAGGGGCGTGACCTATAGGGGGCATTGTAGGGATGGTAACGTCCTCTGTTTATAGGGGACCTAACTATTGAATGTCCTGATGGATCGATTGTTTGTTGGGGTCTTGGGACGACTGAAGGAAGGGTAGTCGCGGTGTTTTCTTTTTGTTCTTCTTTGGCTTGAATCTTGCGGAAGTGAATATAAATGTCTGAACAACTGGAGAATGAGGAAGCCAGAAGTTGGTTCTCATTTGCTGTGACTCCGCCGGCACCAGATAGCTGTAGCTTTTGTAAGCCCTATGGGAGAGTTAAGTCACAAATAGACGTCTCGGACCCTGAAAGGCTAGCGTATTGGGGCATCTGTCCAGCCAGTCCTTTGTGTAGTCCATCTCTGAAACCATCCACAAATTGTTTGAGATGGAATCCCTGATGGCAATTGCCTTTTAACGCTTAAGCTTATTATACTTTCTGATGCGTGTTTGAACGTTTCAGAGCTGCTCTCAGTCCAGGGAGAACCATACGTGAACGGTCCTTGACCACTTTTAACCTCATACGCGATTCCTCCACTTTTTCACCTAATTTCAACCGTCTCAAGCCGGTTATTTAGCCTTTTGTTACTTACGATTTGTTTAGTTCTTTTAATCGTCACTTTTATTTACAAAGAAAGCTTTATTAGTTGTTTGTTGTCCAACATGTTGGGGCCTTGTTTATTTGTGGATAATGTCTAGGATTTCTCAAACGAATTCTGTAATTCACTAGATTTAGGTGTTTTCACAATAAGGTAATTTATTAGTAAGGCGACGGGGATTTCCAAAGGAGCAGAAAGAAGATAAAAGCTATAATCTTCTATTTATATGTTTTATTCCTTCGAAGAAATCCAATCATCCAATCTTACACCGTTCATTCGAACCAATGTACGTGCTGAAAACTAACAACAAAGCCAACTGTTTGGAGTACATTTTCTTTGAAAGGTGGAGAGAAGGGCACATTCTTCAATGGACACCAAAAATGAAAATAAATTTATAACTGCCAAATCTGCCTACTGAGACTCTCAGCTGATCTGGAGTACATTTTCCGCCTAGTTAGTCTATTGTTAATTATTTTATGCTGTCTGTTGTTGGATTAGTTATTATTATTTATTCTTTCTTTTGGCTTCTGATAACATAGAAAGCTTTATTAGTCACGTGTTTAAAAATGGTCATCTTGAGAATCGAAATTGAAATTATTGTAGATTCGGGGGTTTCTCAGATTAGATTGTTTGATTTGAAAAGTTTATTTGGCCGCTCCTTAGCTGATTGTAACATATTAACATATGACGTAAACCTCATCAAGATTAGGGTCTCGGAGGTTTCTTAATCTCTTAACAACCGCGCAATTTTGTAAAGCAATGATGTGTGTCTAACATTAATTAGTTAGCGACGACCGACCAAAGCAAAGAGGTTTATTTGTGTGATGTGTCTATTCCTCTATTTCACTGTCGATGGAAGCGGGAGAGAGGGACGATGATGAAGGAGTACGGACGTGATAACCCGTATTGTCCTCCAGCATCTGTCCGGACTGTGCCACATAACCTCTT
Organism: Isotoma caerulea; assembly: GCA_034696405.1. Lineage (NCBI taxonomy): Eukaryota > Metazoa > Arthropoda > Collembola > Entomobryomorpha > Isotomidae > Isotoma > Isotoma caerulea. Next base: position 7,574 of record JAQFZZ010000936.1, read on the forward strand.
ATACAATCTATTTCTTTTAAATGAAAATGCACAGCACGGATCGCAGGATCGAGAAAGATCTCAAAAGTCTCATTTATGACATATATCGCATTTGAGTATGTTTGGATGTGTAAGGAAATCTTAATATACTCTGTGTATGGTTGTATGTATTACATTATATATGATTCCTCGGGTAAGGGTCTACTCATGCAGTGTGTAGTTAGGTTGAGAGTGGATGGATGGATATTATGATAATGGAAGTAATAAGTGTATGTTGTTACACAAACCATTGCACCAAGTGCAAGGCCACTGAGGAGAGTAACAAGTATATTTATTTCATGTGGCCGAGTGCATACATGCATTCTTTCCACGGACAAGAACCCCGAGTGCATCTTGCACTCTTGTATTTATACATAGTTTAATACCTAAACTTACTCTACTTACTAACTTCCTACTTTCTCTTATACCTAAACAACTCGTATTTATTACGTAGTTGTTGGACCCTTTCATAACAATATTACAAGTTTCATTTACTGACACACCGCTGCTATAGATTATAGGCGTTCCATCGCTTATGCCGGTATTAAAAGTAAAGTTGATATAAAAGTTTTGTATACAGAAAATATGGAATAAATGTATTACGAATTTTAGTTGAAAAAGGTCGAGTTGAGTTTTCCAACTTGCTTCTCTCTCTCTTCGCTTCAACATCGTTCTTCTGTCTTCACAGAACGTATGTGAGTGTTGTGGATTGGTGCTTGGTCAAGATAGGGCGGGTCCATCTTTATCAAGAGTGGCTTTTGTCAGTTCAACTTTTGGACTGGTGTTGGATGTTTCATTTATTGTACACATACATATATTTTTCATATCTGACCTCATAACTTACATATAAAATAAATGATGAAAAACACTATATCGAACTAACAGTAGTACTTGATAGTATTGAAAAGTTGGACTAAGAATATTGTTCTCTCGTTTCATTCCTATGGTTTTTACAACACTTTTTGTTTATATATTTTCATTCTGAATTTTCACTTACAGAATTTGTTTTAAAAAATAGATTTTTGATAAAATAGAACACCTTAAGATTAAAAATATTTAAACTTTTTTGTATTCTATGGCTGATATTTTGCATTATCTTTTAAGGCTTTATGGCATTACATGGCTTAGGCTTATCAAACACATATTATCATACATTGTGTTTTTATACGATATTTTGCTACATTTTGATTACATTTTATTATGGCGGCATATTTTATTGATAAAAGTCATTGAATCACTTTGATTGTAAATAGTGATTTATAAAATGATGATCTGATGAAAAGATAAAATGTGAATGATTTAATAATTTTTATTTTTATCTAACTTAATTTTATGCTAATAAATTTAATATTTAAACTCGAATTTAGACTGAAATTGACATCAGTCTTTCTTTTAATTCAAATCTTCTCTTCTTTTTAAACTTATCACTTTAAACTTATAAACTCTAATTCTAAAATTTATTCTTCACTGAATTTTTACTATACTGAAAATTAAACTTTCTTAACTAACAATTTATTTCTATTAATTATTAATTTTTCAATTTAAAATTTCTGAAACTAAAACAATTCGTTCAATCAAATATTTTGTTCTCTGCTATTTCCAAGGTTATTCTTTTTGCTGCTTTTTTGGCACCACAAATCGAAAGTGGATCACCAGCAATTTATAATGATTGCTCATAAAGTGTGTCAATCTTTATAATTTCTTAATCTTAAAATTATAATTTCAAATTAAATGATATTTTCATACGTTCCTGATTTTGGGAGAGGACAATGAATGTGTTATGCCCTGGATTTGTCTATCAAAATCCGAATTCTATTCTCTGACTTTTGGACCTAGCTCTGTACGAGGACTTGTTTGCCCTTCTACAGGTGAATTCTATGTCTTCTATGTTGTAAATTTGGTTCTGTATCTGCATTGTTTGGCAAGATTTTTAGTTTACTGAAAACCATCCTGCACTTGTTCTTAGGAAATGGAGGATACGATGTTGTGTCTGGGAGAATGTGGAGGTTTGGAATCTGCTTTTTCTGCCTTCGACTTGAAAGGTTGTAAAAACTTGAAGATGATAGGCCTTCGACTGAGCTTATATTTGTCGAATCGGTGTATTCTTGACCATAAGCTTGTTGCAGCAATATGTTTATGAAAATGATAAAAATGTTTTCCACAAAAATGTCCTTCAAAAATCATAATTGATTGCATATAAACATATGCATAATTTTAATTAAAATATACTTTGCCAATTCATATCATACGTTGCTTTGGGCGTTTTCTCGAATACAGCGACTGCATCGTTCCCACTGTATCTCTATGAAATACAAATTTTAAAATTTATATTAATGTTCAAGTTGTATGTCGTTGATTGATTGCATTGTTGCAAACCAGAGGTTCGCTAGTACTTAATAGAAGGAACTATGTGATTAAATACATAATAATAGGAACTAAGTTATATAATACTTAATAATAGGAACTTAGTGATTGAATTAGTAATAGTAAATTAATACTAATAAGTAAATGAGTAAAAGTAAGAATAAGTATAAGGAACTAACGTATCAAGGTTATTCCCAATTTTAAATATTGAAAAAACGTGCATTTATTTATGCAACCTAGTTGACTAATACCTAATTCTTCTTACTACAAAATATGGTTTTGTTATATGGGTTGCAAAAGCTCCTACATAGGATCACTGATAAATGTGAATTAAATCAAGGAAGGAATTCCAAATAGCAAGGGACTATTAATTCTTTATTTATTTTGCATTGAGAAACGTTGGGTTTCTGAATTATTTAGTTCTTACTAATTATGCAATGAAATGCTACTACGAAGGACATATTACTTAGTTCTTGTACTTGATCACATTTTTACTCATTTATGTCTGCATTGAACGTCAACATGGTTGTAGGACCTTGAAATGTATCAGACTTCGTAGAAGGGTTTGAATACTACAACTTTTGAATTTAAGGCATGCCTCGAAATCTCCATGATTGTTGGGGCGCTGAAAAGCGACGCTAGACAGCTGCCCTACTGCAGGAGTAGCCAATTACACAGGTGTCCATGAAGCGTCCTATTTACATTATGCATTTTAATTACATGGAAAACATGCAAATATAAAATGATTGGAACACGGAACCTCGGTGAAACATTGGAAATGGGTGTGGCTGACAGACCCGGGTGAAAAGAAAATATTTTATTTAATAATGTAATGTCATGTAGAAAGTGTGGGCGAGCCACACCCACAAGTGTGAGGTCAATCACAGGGGTCGATGACCCCGTGGTTTTTAACATCCCATCGAGAAACCAGGGCCTTGATCTACTCGTGACCTTCAAAAACGTTACGATTCACGGTCAGACGAGTAGCTCATGGTAATATTGATCTCGCATTATGGGATGTTAAATTTATATCTACTGACCTGTATTTCAGGATCAAGCTCAGTATAATGTCTATAACTTTTCATTTGCCAAACATGCACTATTTCCTGATTGGGATTTTCTATTCCTAGTCCTTTTATTCCTCCTCTATTTAAATCCTAGTCTCCGAATTATATGATAAGGTCCAGTAAATCGTTTTGTAAACTTCTTAGCCTTTCCAGGCTGTGTAACTGGATTATAAAGCATACGACTTCCCTCTTCAAAACTACCCGCCTGATGTGAGCTGACATGTCTTATTGTTTTATCTCTGCTGTTGTTTTGCTATGAATTTCTTCGCCATTGCTAATTCTGATGAATGAGTCTGTTTCGCCATTATAGGCGTCTGAACCAAAAAATGTTTAGCCTCTACTAGGGTTGGGATTAACTCGCTGTTGTTCTAAAATAGAGCTAAGGGGATAGGGGGAAGATTGGTTGAAGCCCAATGTCTCTTCCTCTCGTTTTGTGCCAAAGTAGACGCTATATGATCGATACTAGCCAGAAAAATATTTCATGAGTACCAGTTAGTATGTAGAGTAGCGAAGGCTTTACGCCTTACATTGTATTTAATTGAATACTTCATGTTCGAACATTCGGCATTTTTCATCGATTTGTGAAATAATGAACTTGAAATTCGAAGATGAACTGGCAAATTTAGGTTTACTAAGTCTGATGATAAAACGGAAAAGCTACACCCCAAATTTTTACATTGCTTATTTGCGAAAGTTTACGTGCATTATAATTCATTCTGTAAAGTATGTGTGTGTGTGGTATGTGTGGCTGTCTTTTGAGTTTGAACAGGGTTTTTTTTAGTAAAGATTGAGTTAATTGAGGACCGAATTGTAGATGCTGAAATTACACTTTAAATGCAATTATCATTTAGTTTCTATTTCATCTTACAATTTAAATTAAATTAATGATTTACCGAGTCAAAAGTGCAGATGTTACTTTAATAGTGTGTCCGGCCTACTGCCACCCCGACAACTGCCTCTCGCGACAACTGCCACCTTTTCTCATGTTAATATGACTTACAAAATGCAAAATAACCTTTCAATTTTAAATCAATATGTTAAAAGTACATGCTAAGTCCAATATTAAATACCAATGTTATTGGTGTAGTGTTAAATTCACATGCTAAGTCCAATTCAAAAGTTAAATCCCCATGCTAAGTCCAATGCTAAATGCCAATGTTATTGGTTCAGTATTAAATTCACATGCTAAGTCCAATTGTAAATGTCCATGTTGTTATCTGTTCAATGTTTAATTATAATATTAAGTCCAGATGAATTTTAAAAATCTTCGAGGTTTTAAGGTAAACATTTTTTGTGGGTGGCAGTTGTCGCAGGTGGCAGTAGGCATGGAAACCTTTAATAGATAATAATTTTTAAATTACCTTATTGATAAAAATGCAGATGTTTGACTGCGTAGTAAAAACTAGATGAGTAGAAAGTTTGTACTAAAAACTTACATGAAAAATTAAATGGAAAGTTTCTACTGGAAACTTACATGAAAAATTAAATGGAAAATTTCTACTGGAAATTAGCATGAAAAATTTAATGGAAAGTTTCTACTATAAAATTCAAAATATTTCGTAGGCTAGACTTTTCCTACTATCTTTCATCGCATAACTTATCACAATGTAGTTGTTGCATATGAAGTATAATTAAATTACTGAATATACCATAAGTTGCTGCCCTTAATTTGAAGTGTTATTTTGGGTGCGGTTTTAGTGCAGCCACAAATTCAATTTTAACCTTGAAAGGATTAAATATTATATAAAGGCTGATATAAATATGATAATTATATAAATATTATATTATTCAAACACTGTCCTTTATTACAATTTTCATGTGAGATGTGACAAAACATCCTCGAAATTGAAAGGATAAATTTGCAAATTTAGAAAAAATAACGAGTTCAAACGAGCAAGTAATAAAAAAATTACGTTATACGTTCAACTTTTAAATATTTTTATATTTTACAGAATTTTCATTATTGCATATTTAACACGCACTCTAAAATTTATTTGAATTATGTATCTTAAATCCTTTGCAATCCAATAAGAACCCTTAGTGGCTGTAATATGTAAAAACCATACATATTACCTAATATCATGAAAAAATGTTTAGTACATAAGAAATAAGCCAAATACAACAAATGAAAAGTATGAAATGAAAATCTTATGCCCTATTGTTCTCCGTTGTTCCCTAACCTGTACGTAGTTACATAATGCATGATGTTTTGGCCTTTCAGCCATCATCAGACTACGAAAAACTACCAGCTTCGAATGGTCATGACGCTTAGAAAAAATTAGAAAAGCTAGGGTAAAATTTTTAAGATTTTCATTTCAAATTTCTACACTCCGTTGAAAGATTTTTTCGAAATTTCCATCCTTTCGAATTTTCATTTTCAAAAATGAAAAGTAGATAAACGAACAGAGCTCAAATGTTTTAAAACGTGATCCTAAATTTAAAGTGCCTTTATTAATGT
>JAQFZZ010000937.1:0-13480 GCA_034696405.1 Isotoma caerulea
GAAGATTTAATGATCTCTGTTACAAGTTTGCCGACAAGAAAGTAGACCATTGAATTTGTATTGATCTTAAAAGTTGTTGTTTGGCTGGAAAAGCTTGGTCATAGTAAGCCATTGTGTGATAATGATCATGTTCGATGTTGTTTTGTATGTGTATTTAATGTTAATTTGAAATGTGATGTGACAGATGAGTTCGTGGGATGAATTGCATAAAATATCTCCAAGGAGGTGATACAAGGCACGACTGAACGACGCTTAGCTTGTGTTGTCGGAAGGTTCTGAAATATTAGTTTTCTATTGATGTGTCAAGAAAAGATGGATGATGAGGGTGATAGCAGCGGTGGTAAAATAATAATGTTGCCTTGCCATGTAGCATGTCTACCTCCTTATAAAAAGATCATCCATGTCTGGAACTACAGCTTCTTTCAATAGCTTACATTATTTTGAACAAAAAAGAGACATTCATTGGCTTCAAAGTAGGTAAGCTTGTTGGAGTTTAAGTTTCTGGACAAACTCTAAGGTGCAACGATAAAAAAATTATTTGAAACTAATTTTTAGAAGCTTTCGAAAAGAACGAAGCGGAAAGGAAATGACTTGTTGTTAGTCATATTTTCATATCTCAAATAACTTATAAATTAAACGCAAAAAGGTCCAGATGTCCATATATTCTACTTTGCAATTTATTGAAATAAAAACAAGAGTTAAAGAAGTATATCTTAAGCGTGTGCAATATAATCAGTCAGAAGGTAAAATATCCTCACCATCTCGCACTTTTTGTGGTTTCAGCAGCCCTGCTTATTCCCTTAAATTACTAAAAAAAGTCCAATATTTTTCTTCCCAGATATCATCTACAATTTTCGTAATTTCTTTTAAGAATGTACATTTTTTTGTTATGACAGGGACCAAAAATGGGCGGTTTTATGAGAGGCTGATTGATGTCCATCTAATCTTTATTTCCAGAGAATGTAAAAAAACCCCATATGAAAGAGTCCATATTCATTATATTATCTCATTTACTGTACACAAGAAGTTAAGATGATACGTGTATTATATTGTTCACCACTTATCTTTGATACTTCCAATCCCAGTCTTATTACAACCATGGAATCTCATGGCTCCAGTTGTACCATCTTTACTAGATTGATGCAAAAAGTTAATTCCCTTTACATTAAATTCTTCTAGGAAATGTTCAATTCATGCATTGCAAACAATATCCTAGAGAGTGTAGAGTTTATTTAACCTCAAATGATGTCGTGACGCTTGAAGTTCCTGCTACATAATTTTCGTACGCGTGTTTCGAATTCATAGAACACCTTTTATATCGTTACTACTAAATGTTAATTATGTGTTTGCATAAGGTGAAAAAATGCACAGAAATGTATTTTTACACGACACGAAGCTTCGTTCCTAATAAACACTGAAATAGTGACTTGTCCTCTCATTAAGCGTGATCCATTACCAATTACATTTTTCTATGAAAAATATCATTTGCATTCTGTGTTCAATGTAATCGGAGATTGAGTAATCGAATAATGAGCCTCCTGTAATGATATTTAATATAGTAGTTTTTGCATTCAGAATAAAATAGCCATTCTGTAATTTCAAAAAATCTCTTTTAATTTACCTAAATTCTTAAGCCTTTTGAATATATTCATCTTGCACAACCATTATTAAATTAAAAGCGGCCTTTGATAATAGGCTTTTGCAATGACAGAACATAAGGACGTGCGAATACGGGTAGATTCTAATCAAACTTCCTAAAGTTTCTTTTAGTTTTTCTGCTTTGAGTACGCCTTGTCATTCATTCTGAGTGTGAAGAACCTTAAGAAAATTGAATTTCTAAAAGAGGAAAAGTAATTACTTAAGTTAAATTGAAGAAAGTTTGCTTTCCCTTGCCCATCTGTTCGCGTGATTTGAAGAGAGCGATGATGAGAAGGGTTGAAATGGGATTTGGCATGGCATCTGGGCCAAGTTTCCACTTTCTATCGCATGCAAACAAGTAACGGAGATGGATGAGTTTATTTATTTTTCCTTATATTTTTGCAGCATCATTTCCGTGAAGGCGAAATCTTTTGCTGATCGAGAAATACGGTACACATTGAAGGCTCAGGGTCATCAAGGAGCTGGAACTTTCAACATCGCTCCATCCACAGGAATTGTCAAGTTGGCTAAAGAATTGGACTTTGAGGACTTGAGACAACCCCATGTTTACCAATTGATTGTTACGGCCACTGAAGATTCTGGGGGATTTTCTACAACTGTCGAAGTACTGATTTAGTTCATGATTTATTTTTTAAAGAACCATGCCTTCCTATAAAGAATTTTCTAATTGTATTACGATTTTATTATTTCTAATAGTTGACGATTCGAGTAACCGATGTAAATGACAATGCACCCAAGTTCGAACTCCCAGACTACCAAGCGCACAATGTGGACGAAGACATACCACTGGAAACTTCTATACTAAAAGTTAAAGCAACGGACGCGGACTCGGGATCCAATGCAGAGATTGACTATCTCGTTTCTGATGAGCATTTTAGTATCGATCAACTTGGAATTATCCGAAATAATAAACAACTTGATGCGGATAACAACAATGCTTATTACGAGTTTGTGGTTACAGCCAAAGATAAAGGTAAAGCCACAGGGAGTAAATCTATTCACACTTTAATTTCATAACCGCAGAATTATTATCTCAATTAAGGGACTCAAATGATGATGGATCCTCGTAAATATTGATTATATAACCTAAGCATTTGGATAAAGCTATAAAAGAGAATGCATGAGATTATAGAAATATTTAAGTGTCTATTCGGAATAAATTTATTATTTTATATGAGCTAAGGTGATAAACGAAAGCTTGAGTGGGCTGTTTTGATTGTTTAGAGAAATATTTTGGTTAGTCAATTTCTATTCAAAACTTTTGTCTGCACACGAGAGTATTAATAATTTTCTGTAGACAATGCCAACAAAGTGGGTGGATCAGATCTGTCAATTGTGGTTTAATATCTTATTCAATTCAGTCAGAGTAGTGGAAGAGATTGTGATATCTTTGCAAAATGAAGTTTCAAATATTATTCTCTAGGTTTAACTTCGTAGCTTGTACTAAATGAGGTTTGAGATTTAGATTTAGATTCATCTCCACCCGATTTTCTCTTCTATTAACCAGTAAATGGTATATCTTGCAAAATAGTAGAAAGTTTGCTGCTTAGTCAGACTACATTATTTTGTTGAATCCCTCAGGATCACAATTTTTGAAGGATGGATGGCCTCTTTAGTAACTTAATGTATTCAAAAAGGAAAACGGGGTCATTTCGATCGATGTGACAAACTTTACCCCAAAATGAGGAAATACCCTAATGTAAAGTAGAAGTCAGTCTTCTCATACATAGTTTGTATATTATCATGAAAATGAAAATGGTGAGAAGATGGGATTGCCATTTCACAGAAGGAGATAATGACTATGCTCGAACTCACACCATGACAGCCATTAGCTCCCCAACAAGCAATTAAGATCGTATCAAGCTGTCGATTATATATTTTATTATTATGAATGTATGTTTCAAACGTATCACTCATGGTCATGGTATTGTAGCCCAGAGGGGAAATGCTATCTTTCCATATCAGTTAGATTTATCTTCATCTCTGTTCTCTGTAGGCGTGAAATACCCAGGAGTCACAGCGGGTCTTCATAGCAAACTGTATTAATAATCATGATGATGATGTTATAAATGTACACAAAGTGAACGGAAATTGCTTCTAATTGTCTGAAAAGGAAATGACTCCAATGTTTTATTTACTGATTGGATGAATTGCAGGTGATCCCCCACAGACCGGTACGGCTACTGTTCGAATCTACACAAAAAATAAGAACGATGAGGAACCCAAGTTTTCTCAACAAGTTTATACACCCAATGTGGATGAGAATGCTGGGCCCGAAACTCTTGTAACCACTGTGGTTGCTTCGGACAAAGATGGTGATAATGTCAGGTAAAAAAATGAATGATTCAATTGTAACAAATTGATTAGACAAGGTGAAAGGACTTTTTAAAATGCTTAATGAATTTATTTCTTCTTAGGTTTGGATTCGTCGGTGGCGGAACCAAGTCGGGTCAATTTGTTATTGAAGATTACACCGGTGTCATCCGTCTTCATTCTGGGTCTATAGATTTGGATCGGGATAAGTATGAATTGAATGTGACTGCCGTTGATGATGGTTCATGCTGTGAAGGTGGTCATCTTACTGTTCACACAAGCACTGCCGTTGTTGTTGTATTCATCACAGATGTTAATGACAGTAAGCACTTTTTAATAAAGAAAATTGAAATTTATTTTATTATACATGAAGAAGTTTACTAATGAATTTCATTTTTCCGAAGGACGACCAATTTTCCAAGAATGCTCAACATACTCACCCAAAGTCTTGGAAGGTTCTCCAAACGGAACTCCAGTCGTGAAGGTGCATGCTACAGATGAAGACAAAGGAGTTAATGGACAAGTCAAATACTCCATCGTGCGACAACCTAACCAAAAGGGTGTTAAGTTTACCGTTAATGAAGAAACTGGAGAAGTTTTTACAAATAAAGTAAAATCAAATTCTCAAATGATTACAATTTAAAGTGTCGAATTTTTAATGAATTAAATGCGTTTTTCTCAGGTTTTTGACAGAGAAGGAGATGATGGCAAATTCGTTTCTGTAACAGTTAAGGCTACTGATCATGGTGACCCACCTCTAGAAGGTGTGTGCTCTTTCACTGTGGAAATCGAAGATGTTAATGGTATGAGAAATAAGGTCACATGTTTCAATACTTATTTGGTTTAATCTGATATTAATTCTAAATTTGCAATGGATTATGATAGACAATCCCCCATTGTTTGATCGTCAAAAGTACATTGAAAATGTGAAGCAAGATACCGGTGTAATGAGTAACATTCTTCGAGTATCAGCATCCGATGAAGATGCAGATAATAACGGAGCCATTGTTTACTCCTTGTCCGCACCCTCAAATCCTTCTGATTTAGAGTATTTCGAAATTCAACAAGAATCTGGATGGATCATTCTGAAGAAACCCTTGGACGTAAGCGTCTTACTGCAGTCACTCATTGTAAAATCAAACAACGTATTTAGGTAGAACCTTGTGATAGGAAAAAATTGATTTAGCTAAATTGGAACTATTTTGCACCGGTCTAAAATTGCTAAACGCCAAGTTTAGGGTAACGGGTTGTAAAAATAGATGCTCAAGGTGGCTGTTAAATTTTCATCTTATGTGATCATTCATTATAGTAGGTAACGTGGTTGTGGGTCCTTTTTACTAATTAATTCATAAGTGTTTTAATCATGATTTATTCATTTCTCGAGTCATTTCATCATATGAAAGCCAATTCGCTTCAAGTTGCACAGCTAGATTGAATACTAATCACTCTATATATTTAGCACAATACTGCATTTCTAGATATTGGTCACACTATCATTCTTTCAGACGCTGTTTATCTGTATTTTATAAAAGAGATAATTATTATTAGTACTCTAAAACTATAATTTTCATTTTTACCTCGCATTTCCGTTACTCACTATGAACTTCCTAAATTAATTAAGTCCCCATAGTCAAAGAATACGATGACAGTAAAGGAGACTTCATTTGCTCCCCTACATGCGTACAAAGGTAAACTGATACGTGTCGGAAGTCCATTTTTTCTGAGGAATGCTGCATGTAATTTTTAAAGACATTGGTAGATTAGCTAATTAATCAATAATTACCTAAAATAAAGTTTATTGCATGAATTTTTGAATGGCTTGGATACTGATGCTGATGTGTGTTTGCAATTTTGGCCTCCTTTTGATCTTTGATTTCTATCGGATCGGACAATTCATTCATTATTTCCTTGTGGGACGACTTCTTAGGCTTGTGTTTACGTAAGAAGAAAGCCTTTAAACTCCATTGAGTTCTTTAATTAACCTCTCTAATTTGCTTAGCTTTTGTGGCTTCTTTAATATCTGTAAGTGGCTAAGTAGTTTTTAAGATTTTGTAGAATACCGTCATTATATCAATTTTTGATGATGACGGAAGCTTGCTCTTGCAGCATTGCATTTGAAACCGACGCAACATTTTGAAAGTCTTTTACAGACTCGAACCATTTTTAGTAAGGCAACCATATTTTTGAAGCTACTTGATATTTTGAAAAACTACTAGAAATCATAATATATTAGCAACTTTTGCTCGGAAATAGAAATTTTTCTAGATTCTAGAGAAGTAGTAGAGAATTTTGAAAGTATTATGTATTTTGTGAATGCTAAGTTTAGTCCGTATTTAACGAATGTGGAATGGGGTGAATGAATGTAACATGGTACAATTTGTTAGTTGACAAATTTGAGAATGGTAGAAAAGATTTTTGTGACTTTTTGACAAAAGAATTTTTGAAAAGCGAAAATTTTTGACGGGATTTTGACTAGCGAGAAAAGTATCGCTTGCAAGTTCAAGCGTCAGACAAAGGAGTGGAGCCCTTGTACGCTGTAGTGGAAGTGGAGCTAGACGTCGTTGATAGAAATAATAAGCCGCCCATCTGGGATTCACCCACATATGGACCCATTTTTGTCCGAGAAAATGTCACTGTCGGCACAGTTGTGACCTCTGTCAAAGCTAGGTATGTGTCTACACGCTCGTGAAGTGGAGCTTATGTTGTCCCTTGACTCTATTCCCATCCTTCTTTCATTTTTTCATCAGTTTTTCATCCTGCGTACTCTTCTCTCATGTATTTTTATTCAATCTCCAAGTTTGTACTAATTTAAGTGTGGGTCTTCGATTTCAAACTCTAATTATGCCGATGCACTGTTCTCGCAGTATTATATGTGGGAATTATATAGCTAACAAAAAATTTGTAGTAAGTTTGCACCAAATGCACCATTTAAAGCACAGTAATTTTTCATGCACCTATCAAGCAACATCACTTTTACATCTAGGTTAGGCATACTCAAGCTAAAATGTCAAGCTACAAGTGTTAAATGTTTAAGTTAAGTTAGAAATTATTTACTGTAAATTTTAACTAATATTATCACGCCATATAGCGAGAAACATACAGATTGGAAGCAGTAGCTCAAGATAAAGGCTTCCCACCGCTTTCCAGGACGGTTGAAGTACAGATTGACGTCGTCGATCGACAGAATCAGGTGGTTTTCAATAAATCATCGGACTGATACTTTACAAAATTATAAAGGGTTGCCCTAGTGGACATTTGAGCCTCTATATCAAAGACATTCTTGAAATGAAAATATATTCTTTTGAACTAAGATTTTACCTCGTAGTCCCTTGGGTCACCCTTTCTTTAAATTTTAAGAAATGAATGCATTAACTTTTTTCAATTTTCTGAAAAGAAACTTATAAAAGTTATCAAAAGATAAGTTAAGCACCAGGGAGAAAATGTTTCTGGGAAAAACTTTTTTTCTTACTTTTTGAATTAAATATTAGAGTGTTAGAGTGAAGGTATGATATCTCATGGGAAATTCATGTTGATGCATTCAGTTCCCATTTTGTCCATTGTGGACGGAGAGGCCACCTAAGCCTGTGAATCTTTAATGATAACGTTTCATTGTTACCGATTTCGGAAGCCACCCGTATGGGACCAAGTTGTATATGGACCAGTACATGTCAAGGAAAACATGCCAGTGGGGGCTAGAGTTATTGCTGTGAAAGCCAGGTCGGTCCATCATCATGAATGATTCAATTCTAACCAAGAGACAATCATCTGACACTAAACTGACATTTAAAATTTATGACCTTGTGACAATTGAGCGACTTGACCATGACTTATTGGACTTGTGATTTGACACATGTTTGCCGTGCCCGTGAGTGATTGTCCTGTGATGTGTCGGAACTGAAAAAAAAATGGCGAAATGCCTGATGGATGCGAGCAATTATGTCTCATGTTTGTGATTTTTACAAGAGAGTATTTTTGTACACTATTTTTGTGAAGTACTCTCTGTAGTGATTTAGTACATAGCAATGTCTGTTTATACTGTTAAGATTTTTCATGTAGATTGTAGTTTTTGTGAATGCTCCTAATAGTGTACGTATGTTTTAATGAAATTTTGTACATAATTTTAGGCTAAAAATGATTTTTGAATAGCCTAAGGATATGCCTTGAAGGTAATGAAATGAATTTTTGTATCTCCGAATGGTCTCAATCAAACATCGGATTTCTTCCTGGTTGAAACAATTTAATCAACCTGAAATTAGAGGCCTAAACAGATAAACTGAACTTTTGATCGTCTTTGTGTAGTTTATAGCATTATTAGTATATATTATGTAAGAAATATAGATTTTTGGTCTGATGGTTCTTGTCGTTAAAACTCGTAAAATACTGTACTTTTGCCTGCGTTAAAAGAATTAACAGTATTAATTATTAGTGCTCATGTTATTTTTGAAGAGTTTGATTGAAGAACCAGATCGCATGCAAATATTTTATACTTGTCTGTAAATCTGACTTGAAAACCAAGTCTAACTGTATTTTTGATAGACTTAAGGAAAGTTTTGCTGTATGCACAGTGCATGGGTTTTTTGGAGTTTTTCGGCGAATCTCATAAAATAGAGAGATTCACTTGTGGTAGCATCAACTAAATTATACAATTTTTTCCTCAAATGGAAAGTAGAAAGTAGAACTATATAGTTATTCTGTAGTTTGTTGATTTTTGGATTACTCAGCAATTTTTTCCATCATGTTGTTCTGAATTTTTTTTCGAATATACTGATGGTACTGCTGAGGACATCAAAATTCTAGTCTTCTTTGTAGTAAATGAATGCCTTTATTGTTAGAGTTTTTGTCCTCGTTCGTCCCTTTTTGTATACGTTCTCGTACAAAGTGATAATATGATACTGATTATTTCGACGGACATAATTTGAAATTCAAAGAGCTTCTCTTTTCTATTCCTCTCTAGAGAATTTCTTCAGATATTTAATATAATGACACATAATAATAATAATTCTAATTTTTGGTAATAAACATCACAGCTCTGGTATAGAAGGGAATCCGGTGGTTTTTTACCGACTTATACGAGGCTCAACAGCGCAAACGAATAAGTACGATACGTTTTATTTACAACAACGGCAAGATAATGGTTTCACGTGGGCCGACATCAAAGTCAATCATCCCTTAGACTATGAGACGAATAAGGAGTATAATCTTACTATACGAGTTGAAGTAAGTTAATTAACCAAGCATAGCTTCTCATTAAATAAATGAATAGAACTGTCAAGTCAGTCATAAGGGGCTTATGCTATTTCGGAGAAATAGTGTAATTGTGTAATCTCAAATCCGCAATGTTTGTGAACTCACTCAACTTGAAATGATAATTCCTATAGTTTACCATTCGTTGTTAGTTACTGTTTGATCAATGCGGATTGTACTATTTGTTTGAATAGTCATTCATCAAAGAGTTGTTTTATTTAAAAGGCCTTTGAATTACTGAAGTTTATTTTTGACGTAATCTAGAACAACGGAGCTCAGCAACTTGCTTCGGAAGCGACGATATACATAATTCTGGAAGATGTAAACGATGAGATCCCATTGTTCACTGAGAGAGAACAAGAAACAGTGGCGGAGGGTGAACCCGTTGGGACAAGGGTTAGTCAGGTCAATGCGATTGACAAGGATGGCACTGCTCCAAATAATCTGGTAAGTCACTTCACACTTAATTATTACTATTATCTATAAACTTACTCGTATTTCATCTCTGTCAGGAGTGAAAGTTTACACTTTTTTAACGACCAAAATAAAATTATTCGTGAAAGAAGTAACTTTATAGATGTTTTCAAATTCTTAACAAAAGCTTAATTCCCCTTGTATAGGTGAAATACTACATTGCTAACTCTGAAGGGAAAGATTTCTTTGAGATTAACGAGTTTACCGGAGAGATCTTCACCAAAGTAGTTTTTGATCGAGAAAAGCAAGCGGCATACGCCTTGGCAATCGAAGCTCGTGATAGCGCTCCGTCTGCAAGACCAAACAGTAATCAACAACCTAATACCGGTGAGTAATAACATTTCTTTAGGCAAATTAATTGGATTTCTAGATGAGTAACGACAAACCTACTCACGATTTACTTGTACACACACTAAATACACATATGCATGAATTCTACGCTTGATAACAAAAGTGCGTACATTTTATGGTTGACGAAAATCTAGAAAAGTCAAAGCCAGAGATAGATTACTTTTTTCTTAAAAACCTGAGGAGAAAGCTCTCTACGAACTTTCTCTTTTTCTGCATAATTCTTCTATAGGCTTTTATGACCTGTGTATTACGCATAATGCACAGATATGGTAGGTAAACTCTTTTTTCTATTCTTAGATTATATTTAGCTACCAGACCCTGGTATGGTATGGTAACCACTGACTATGAAAACAGAGAGTGCCTGATGTGCAAACACTGGAAGGTGATAAGCAAAGCCTTTTCTCTCCAGTGTAATCCCCGGAGTATTCAATTTAATAGTTTTTCCTGAAGTTACACATTTATGAAAAATGAGCCAGTTGAAGGAAAGTTGCTATAGGCTATAGTTGCCCTTTGAGTTCGGCAGCAACGACTTCGTCAAATGTTTTAATGAAGGCTTTGCAAATAGGATTATCAATTTTTTGAAACTACCGACTTCTAAAGAAACTAATGTGTACAGTACGAGCGAGTAAAAACCGCTTTGATGAGCTCGCAACTTAATCCTTGAATAATAATGACTTTGTTACATACGAACTATCTATCTGACTATGAATAATATTACTTTTATTTTTAGTAAAAGAACGGGCTCAATATATCATAATGTTAGACTTGTAATTATGCTGTGTGCCCGATATACCACAAGCTGATTAGATAACTAGATAATGTCTTGGTAAAATGAACTTTAACCCTTTTCACTGCATCATAGTTGATAGTAATAAAAAATCAAATTTTTCACCTCACCAATGGGAAGTGAAAGTCATCTGCGGATGTGAAGGCAGGAAAAGATAAAAAACTTAGGTTAATTGAAAATAACTTCGAAGATTTGGAAGTAATATCAAATGAAAGTAAGTAAAATGAACTCTGAACGTGATAGCGCTTTCCTTTTGAATATGACACATAAGACACGTTTTTGGGTTGAAATCCTGAGAAGGAAATGAGGTATTTAACCTCAAGAGAATAATAGATAAGAGAAGTTTACTGCATTTATACAATGACTAGTAAACGGATGACTTGGTCGAGATGCTGATAGCCTTTCAGAAAGATAGACAGATCAGAATAATGAGCAGTTCTTTTTTTGAATGACGTAAGAATACATAGATTTCCCCTATTATCAAAGTAGAACATTTATTACCTCGGTTTGTACCACCATCCACTATTCATAGAGATATATCTGAAGGGAATAGAACGTTGGGTAACAAAAAATATCCCGAAGTTTTCTCTTTTTAGAAAATTAATCAGCCGAATCTTTCCCTCACCGTTAAAACTTTTCTCTTCAAAAAATTATATTAAGCTGGAAATGTTACACAGGAAAACCTCACCTATACATATCTTTAGAATAGTTAGTCACTTTTTGTATGAAAAAGTGTACATGTCAGAAACATAAAAGTAGGGACTTTTCTTTGCATAAGGGTAGAATAAATAGTACCGATATTTACCAAGGGTGAAGGTGAGAGTTATTTATAACTATCACCTAAACTGGGTATCTTGACTATTTAATCTAAAGTTTAAAACTTCTATAGCATTTTTCTATATAGTTTTTTATTTCATAAATCTAACTGTAAACTCACTCATCCAGTCAAGTCAGGAACAGAAACAGTTTGTTTTTAATTTGTTGACGTTGATGTTATTTACTTACTTACACGTTACGTAAAAAGTAGTTTTCAAACGGTTGTTAAACTTTTAAATTGATTGAGTGCTTCTATAGGCTTCGACACTTTAATTTACAAAAGTTAATGAGCATATACGGAAAATTTTCATTATAAAGAGTGACAAGGAGCTTTTAAATCCCATTGAGGAGTAAACTTTCCTCTAAAACCATTAACGAATGTGTGAGTTTTATGAGTATTTCTGGAGTGCCCATTACAATCTTGGAGAATTCGATTCTCTAGATAAGTGATTATTAGCAGGGAGAGAAGCGTAAATGGTTTAGGCAGGTTGAAGCATTTCCTAGTTCTTTGTAGGGGGTTCTGGTAACCGTAAATCATTTAATGTACATCGTCGTTGAGTAATTGAACCCGTGCACTTGGTTTTACACATTTAGGAAATTAAACTTGAAGGATTTATGTTGCAAACATGAAACAGACAATGGAGAATTTATGTTCATCTAAGAATCCATGAGTTTCATCCTATCTTTTTTCTCCATCCGTAGTTTGTTTACCTTTGAGCTTAATGATAGCTTACCAACTGTCCCCGTGTACTAATTTAATATATTTATACTCCTTGCACAAAAGTTTTCTTCGGTTTCGGTACTCTTATCTTTCTGTATATAGAGTTATTGGCTCTTCAAAAGGAAGAAAGAAGTTGAAGCTGTAAGATAGAATTTGCAATTTAATAAGCCTTGAAAGGTCGGAAAGGAACAAAAGAAAAGATAGGATTCAACAGAATTAGGAAATCGAAGCTTTGCAATTCAAAGCATTTTGTATGAAAACAGATAAGGACAATACAAACCAAACCAAGGCTAAGATCGCCTAAGGAGGTTGCATCTTTTTAATTGGGTGCAGGAACAGCTAACTTTCATGTGTAATTAGAGCGTTTAATATACAAGGACTAATTAAAAGGGTTGCAGATACGTTTTTGCATAATTGTATTGTATTGTAGTGTAACGTTAGAAAATTATACAAAGTCTTAAAAGGGTTAAACTAATGGAAATTGCAATTAGTGGAAAAGTATCTGAAGATAAGAAATTGAGTTAGCATAAATATTGCTAAACTATGCATTGATGCAGCGCAGCGCATGGATAGATTTGGAGACAGATACTTTCCTTTGCCCAACTCTCATCGATATGAAACCTTTGCTTGCTTTCCAAGTACCAACTTGTGCTTCGTCTTCAGTTGAAGGGAAAGCAACCAACGTAGAAAGTACAGAGTTTTAATTCTATAAAGGAGATAAAGAATCGTATGAAAACTTTGTTTGCGCTGTATAATACAAATAGTATTACTTTTGTGAGGTTTAAAAAATAACAGCCACATTTTTCAGTTAGTGAATTATAAAGTATTTAAGTCATTTTTTAAATAAAGTATATTTAAAAACGGAAGCGAAAAAATTCATGAAACATTTAAATGAGACTTTGGAAGCAACATTTATACTTTTAGCAATCGGTAATAAAAAATATCTATAAAGATTGTGAATTTGTGCGTGAGATATTTGAATGTGAATTTGTATTGAGCGTCTATTTAAATTTCTGATATTGATGAAAAGTCTGGTGAATTTATTCTTTCACAATAATCGGTAAGAAAGAAAATAAATATCTGTATGGGTTTCAACTGCTTACAAATTTATAAAT
>JAQFZZ010000938.1:0-13468 GCA_034696405.1 Isotoma caerulea
TTACCTTACTTAAAACTCAAAGGTTCTCGACTCAAAGCAATGCTATGACTTATTGTCACCGAGAAATTACAGAATTGATCGTAAGGTGCAAAGAATAACAGGAAATCAACTTTTTTATATTTTTAAAAACTACTAACCACAATTATGTTTTCTACTCTAGCTTCTAAATGTAAAATGAGAATACGTACTAAGAATTAAGGGTTCTGTTCTAAAATTAGAAAACCCAGGGAAAAAAGATGTTTCTTGTATTAGATAAATCCCCATTGAACGGTCATTATAATTTTTAGTACTTCTTCTCCGGTATTGTGAAATTTCGCGTGCATTACATACGCTCTAAAAATCACGAATATTATAAAGTCAGTTTTGTAACATCCTAATTAGATTCTGTCTGAAGCTAATAAACGTAATAAAATGATTTTTGTGGCAACAAACCGACCATACTCAACTGTCTCAAATATACTATGGACTTATAATTTATTAAACTAGGCTATGGCTAAAACCTGACCCCAAAAGGGTTGATAAAAAGGTTTAATTTCATCCATAACCGAAATACTCATTCTATTCGGTAGCTTCATTGCATAACGATATTATGACAAGGAAAGCAAAGCTGTTTGTTTGTTTGCACACCTCATCGGACATTGGCTACCTTAAAACACATATCTAACAGATACTATACTATACAGTACAAGTACACTACGACTACGCTACGACCCAAATGAATGAAATGGGACGATGACGTTTACTTCTCATTTCTCATAAATATTTTATTTTTGTTACCAAAATTGATGAAATTAATGTGCATCTCGGACATACCATAAGCGTGACTCCATTTCCAGCCAAACTATCGGCTAAAAGTTTAGTCAACTTGCTATCTCTATACGGAATGTGTCCACTTTTCTTCTTCGCATCACTTAATGAGGCTATACAATAGCCTAATACCATTAGACTCTTATTTATATTATTTGCTTCTTCTAGTGTTTTCCCTTCGCTATGAGTCTTTTTCGTCATCTCGCTCCCTGCAAGGTCCACAAAATGGAGTTTACCGTGCCGAGAAATGAATACTCCTTCTTCAGACGCCTGCAAATTTAGCAAATAAATTAAAACTCTTTTTTATCTTAAATCTTACCTGCTAGTAATTATCATCATCATTAGACATACGCACCATAAATTATCTATCGAAGCAAGGTAAAACAATTTTACGTAAAAATATTCCAACTGTGATAGGTAATACAAATATGCACTAAGCAAAAAATGTCTCAATTTAAGTTTATTACAAGGGATCGATGGCATATAAATAGAATATTAGCTGTTATTCCTTATAATAGCAAGGGGTAAGACAAAATAAGTGACAAAGTTGATACTTAAGAGGTTCAGTGAACCTATCAAGTAGATATAAAATGAATTGAAAAATGCTCCACTCCCTTATATTAAAATGCTAACTAGACAAAACAATACTTAAAGTAAAGGACAACTACTCATTTTCATTTGTGTTTAATTTACCTTTTGTTCTGAAGTTATATGAACTGTCAAAATGGTATGACTTCGACTAGAGTACTCGTTCATATTGTGTCGTCCCACCGCTCGGTTCCTCATACCTGTCAATCACATTTTATTCAAATGAGGCAAAGACATTTTTATTCCTCCTGCATAAATAACTAATCAAAGCACGCTGAGTCGATAGGGAATGAAATTGCCTCTAAAGAGACTACGGAAACAATAGGTAAGATTAGGATATTATACAATTTTTGGTTGGGTGAAAGGTGAAAGTCCTCAGAGATTGAAAGGGCCATTGTATTGTATCGTTGTTATAATTGCTACGTGTGGTGTCTACTTTTATTTTTCATAGTACAGAGAAAGCTGTCTGGATTTCTTCAATTAATATCACACAATGAATGACAAACTAAGGTAGACGTAGACATGAGTGGAATAATGGTGAAAGCAGCAGGGACAATGATTGTAATAATATTGGTGAAAATAATGAATAGGAACCTTCTTCGAGGACGGCGAGGAGATCGTCAAACTCTTCACATTCAACCATGAAAAGATTTTCGACAAAAAATCCCCTGGATTTCTTTGACCATCGAACTGCCAAAGGTTTTCTTGACGTGTTAAGAAGGTCAATTACCTGGAAAAAAATCAGACATTGTTAATGACATTGAAAAAATATTCGATCCTTAGATATCTGAAATAAATACATGCATACAATGCAGGACAAAAAAATATAGGTAAGCTTTATAAGTATAAAAATACTATCATTTAATTGGCACGGCATGTATCGACATATCGTTGATCAAAATTATGGATCATTTTTGGCAAGTATTATATTCTTTAATATCGAGTGAAAGTGTCAAGTCAAGCTGCTTCTGTGACGTAGGTACTACCTCCTGCCTTGTTGTCTTACGATATCGAGTCATTTGTCGAAAAAAAATTCCAGTCGTCGTATGTAAAGACAAACTCGTTCGTATGCGTGGGACAAAATTGGGGAGACAAATTTTGCCACCTCATTTTTTCTATTTGAAAAGAAAAGGCTAGATATATACATGTGACAGGATCCTATTTTTGTTAAGCAATGACAGGTGTCTAAAAAGTTTCATCCTGACTAGAGTCAAGAATGCCCATCCGTAACTTTAACTAGACATTTCATATTTTTCTACATTTTGATCATCCTTTTACATGGGAAATAAGTAAATATTTAAGAAGATACTTCATGAATGCCAAAATATGAGAAGCGATACAAATACCGTGGTCGGGTACTTTACTTATCAAAAGACACCCTTCATAAATTTTTCCACCTTACGACAATTAATAGTTTTTGGTATAAAATACAGAATAATGGTGGCCAGTTCAATCAATTTAAATAATCGTTTTTCCTTTCAAATTTTTATCCACACGTTGGAAAATACCGGTATTGAACTAGAAATTTTTAATATGTGGGACTAATCTAAGTTATCTAATAATAAAAACGATCGGATTAAATAGATGGCCACATTTATCGTACGTCACAGAGATAAGTTTAAAATATATATAGACGCGACTAAATATTTGTTTGAAACCCCAGCCCCATACGTTGCAGCAGACGACCTGTCCTTCCAATTTTAATTATGCCTAAAAAAGAAGACATTTTTAGCCCAACCATAAGGTATATAGCTTAATAGCTTTTCTTCAAACTGACTTTTTCATTTTAGTATAATTTCATATCATCAATTGCACGGCACGTACCCACCCCAGAACGAAAACGTTAAAAATTATCCATCACAAGAAAGGTGTTAACAAGTACCTATAACTAATAATAATAATAGGAGATTTTGAAAGTTTGCAACGTACGTAGTATATAATCAGTATTATTTTTCATTTGCAAACTTTGAACTAGAATTCACACCAGAGAGAAAGAAAAACCTGTCGTCCATGATTATCAGAACCTATATTGATTGAGTAGGTGTAATAAATGGACAGCGACTGGCTATATACAACCTTTTACAAACACAAGTTGACTTCAACATAATTCATATCGGTATCGGATATTAGTTGCAATATCTGAGAGACAAGAAGGCTGTGCGAAAAAAAAATATATTAATATCTTAGGTAGGTAATGAATATGTGCCAAAATGTTGTAAAAAATAGTCACGTTGCAGAAAGCAAGAGAATTTCATAACCATTAAAGGCTGACTTTTACAACGCGAACAAAGTACAAATAGTACTTTTCGAGAAAGGGGCTGGCTATACTCAATTACCTATTCAGTTTGAACCCGTGGTTTGAATTGAACGTGCTCGAATCAATACTGCTTTATAATGCATGTAGATGAAAATTTTTTTCGCATACTATTGAAGTTGTTCCTTGTTGACTTGATGAATTGATGGAGATATGATGAATAGAAAGAAATGGTGTATGAAAAGAAATGCCCGACTATTCTTATAAGTGGGCTCTTCATTTTTCTAATAACTAAACTTAATATGAGAGGAAATTGAATGCAACTCTGTTAAAAGCTCTTATGAAGATTACGAAAAGAAATTGCAAAAAATATTCAATTGTCAATTGTATTGTAAATTAGAAAATGCTATTTCTTGGACGGTAATAATCCTTCAACTTCCTTTCTTAAAGAATAGTATTCCAACTTCATTTTGTTTATTCTTTATTTCGTCGCCTTATTTGTTAACTTATTCAAGCTCAAGTTCTTTAATTTTATAAAATATAAATATAAATGTGTTAACTTAAAAGGTTAACCAGTATTTTTGATTGGATTTTTCAATGTCATGATCACGATAATCACCAGAGGTACAAACTATTTGCTAATATTTATACGCATAAAAGTTATTTTATAAATTAACAGTTCTCTATTTCTGGTGGAAATGCACCCGAAAATAATTAATTTCATGTCATAATATAATCGGTCACTTGCATAACAGACTTTTTAGACATTGGCTTAGGTCACCTCTACATATGAACAGAGGTATTTCCATTGGAAAAGCTCTTGATCAGCTGTCAGTACCTTATCAATTTCTCACCGAATAAAAATTGATTGGCACCGTGGTCGGTCTGTTTGGTGTCCTTGAATGATTTCAACAATCTATAAAACTCAATTTTCTCTGTGGGATTCTCCAAAGCGTCAAAAAGTCATTACAGATTCATAATAAAGAGCTTACACAAAATATATCTACGTCAGCTTTACAATTAGGGTGTTTGCTTATAACCACAGCCATCACTTGTGAACTTTCATCGATTCGTCAAGGTTTCAACTAAACTTCGGAAGTGGAAAACAACTTGCAAATAAACGTGAAAATTTCATGCATTTTTGTAAATCAATAGAACTGGCAAATAAATACAATATACAATCATCATCAGTGTATGAATACTCAACACACTAACTAAATATATAATAGATACATAACCCACAAAGGATTTTGAGATACTGTAGGTACTTACTTTTTCATTATAAATTTCCAAAAAGGACGCCTTTAGCACAAAATGGAAGTCATTCCGGTTTTGTATCTGGTCAAAAAGGTACAAGAAGGAGCGAAAAACCAGGCCATGGTGTGGAGAAAAGGGATCTGGATTCTTTTCAAACTGTAAAAATTAAATGTTCATTAGCTTCTATCCCATACACGAAAAAACTTCCAGGATGATTTAGAAAAGTTTATAATCAACCGTATGATTAAGTAATTTCAACCGAAGTTTCATGTCAAGGCTTCACGTTGAGTGACAATCATAGATTCTTTGATGTTTCATTGTTTAACGATTCGTGTACTATTATTGTGTATAAAAAACTTTTAAAGTTATAGTAAAACTTGCTAAAAGGTAAAGGATGCACCTTCTATTAACACTAAACGAAAGAAGGTCAATATGCCATTAGAATATTGACAGTGGATTATGTACTATAATTTCATTCTGGATACATTAACATTAGAAAATACCTTTCTTTCACCCACCCACCCAGTCACTAATTCAATTTCCAGCAACTACAATATACCAAAATACCAACCACATTTCTTTTCCTTTATTTATTTAATATTCTTTCTACGGTAGGTTTCAATATCATCATATTTAAAATTACATGTAGTATTAGTTTCCACTTTCCACATAGGAAAAGCCTGTTCAATCAAGCATTTTAAGCGCAACCAGTAGTTACTATAATATATAAGACTGTATAGTGAATTGATCGCTCCTGGCAGTTTTTGGAAGTTGGAATTGATTTTTATTATATAGCAGTAGCTTTTTACCTCTGTTTCTAATCCACAATACCCGACCCTTTTGACTCTATGAATATATGGCAGTATGCATCACCTTGCCTTGAATACCGCCCGTATGATTATCATCACATGAGAATTATCTATCACCCGGTTTTTTTCATACCTTCACCTAGATTTACTTTTGTATTGTGTGCTATTGTGTGAGTACCGTTCTCAGCCTCATGGTGTGATATTGACAAGTTGAATAGTTGCAACAATAAAGGAGAGGAAGCTACTAGACACTAGACAGTTGGTCATGAGCTTAATTTAAGCTTGTCTTTATTCTCTGCTGTTTGTTTGCTGAAATGAATGCCGACCGGTGTGCCACTTCACTCTCTGACTACACTGATCACTTCCAGATAAGAAGAGAAAGCTAATATTATTATGAGCATATTGTTTGCATTCTATGAGTTTAACTAACATTCAACATTGACTTTCTCCATGAAGCACACCTAATTGAAATCTAACACTATGAATATTGATTTTCCCTTGGTGGTTCCTCAAAGTTTTTTTATAGCACTTTCACGTTAATGATGTCACAGTAGTGAGTAAAAGTGATTAGACCTTTTAAGTGGGTTCGGTTATGCGAATGCTTTGTGGCTTTTTAATTATCTACTTTTGCCAATGCTCTTGACATTTCATAATACTTTTATCAATTAGCAACTCTAAATCGGAGCGGTGGGCTGGATGCTAATATTGTCAAAGACTAACTATTACAAAATTACAATTCAATTGAAGGCTTGTGAAGTAGAGCAATTATTTCGGGAAGCGGGCAACATATACAACTGTAAATGGTTTAATTATAACTTAAAAAATCTTCGGGTTTGTATGCAATCGATATGCAATAATTGTTTTAAATTGCAACTAGGATATTTTGACGTCGAATAGGTAGTAAATTTGATTATTACCTTACAATGAATGCTATCAAACCACATCAATGTGAAGGTTATTTTAGACTATTTACAATTGCGCCAAAAGCCTATTGATTTACTTCGGATACATTTAATGTTTTGTGTTAATTACTCAGTACTATTTCATCAAGGTCATCATTTCTAATGATTTGATGTTTCACAGTGTACAGACTTCAATGAAATAGAAAAACCTTTGGAAAGTGGAATGATGGACGTATCAAAAACATACATGTGAGGTAATTGTCATAGATGAATACTCATATATCCAGAATTAAAACTTATGCATGAATTATATTCAAAAAATTTAAACGGCAAATTGCTGAAGTATGTCAAAAGTATGTTTTTAACATGACGAAGCTTTTTTTCAATGATTCAAGGGGGATGTATCATGTCACTTCGGACTTTCACCTTTAACTTTCTCCAATATTTATATGACTATACTTGATTTCAAAACGACTCGTCCTTCAGTATTTTTGAATGTTAAAAGTGTAATAAATGAATATTTTTCAGTTACTTTTGAAAGTATAGAAGTTTCGAACTGGAATCAAGTTTTTAAACGAAGACTAAAGGTTTACAAAATTTAAAAATGTTTTGCTAAATTTTCTCCCCAGGGGATTGAACTATGCTATGCTGTATAATAAGCAAAGTAAATTTTGATCACGCCATTTTAAAGGATTCTGTTTTAAAATGTAACATTGATTGCAATCTCTAGGAGAAAGGTAAATGTGAAAGTCCAAAGTCACCATATTTGAAATACTGAACAATGCGGTATGATTCATACCGCATTGTTCAGTATTTTAAATATGGCATGAACACCAAAGTAGATTGATCATATCATAATGTAGTTCTTGAACTGATAGAAAAATCTGCATATCCTTCAGATATAAAAAAAACTTACTAAATGTGGAGGTCCAGTGAGCGTATGAGTCTTTCCAGAGCCAGTCTGGCCATAACAGAAAATAGTACAGGAGAAGCCATCAACAGCCATATCTATAAGTCTTTTTACACCAGAATGATTAAGCACATCCTCTTGAGTGGCTTCAGGTTCGAAAACAACGTTGTATGTGAACGACTTCGGTTTCTCCTTTTGACTCGGAGGGTCCAGCCATATCTGTCCATTTCCAGGAAAGTGGGTCGCAGCTTCATCCCCTGCTTTCACCTCCTTATCGTTTAACGGTCTCACTCTAAATAAATTATTATAAAAGCGATAATCAGTTAACTAGTAAAACGATACCCATCGAAGTATCAACAATCATTCTTATCTTTATTTAGTCAATTCAATGACAGAAGACTCAGTGGTTGTCAGTCCAGTCATTGACTATAAGCCGTCAAGTCAAGTCTATCGCTTTTTTTCCAGACAAGACAAAAGTAGAACAAGGAAGGACTGAACGTACCTTACAACAACGTTGATATTATTGTTATGTTCCCCAGGCTCCATTTCGTAATCACCATCGAATGTATTAAGGGACGTTGCACTTCCAATACTTGACGCCATTCCGCTGTAAACACACATAAGTTTTAGAGGTTGCACTTTCTTTCGTAATTCTTCCCATGAAAGTCCTAATGAGGTGGGAAGTTCCCCTTGGTCTAATCTTAAGTCTAGTTTCCTAACAAGTTGCTGATCATGATTGTGATCACTGTCCATACTTTTACTTCGGAATACTGTTGTATTTACATTAGTGTAAGCCATGCTAACTATGATTGCTGGTTATTAGTGAAATATGACCGAGTTGGGATATTTCCTCCGTGATTTCAAATACTGAACAATGTGTTGTGTATATACAAAAACGAAATCACTTCACAGGAATAGGAAATGGGTCTTGGACCGAGTCGCCAGACCAACAATGGAGAAAGTAGAGTGTACAGGAGCTAACGATGGTATTGTATGAGCTATGTTATTCAACGACTGGAAGATGTAACGAAATAAAAAGCTATTAGAGAACTGTGAGACGAGGAAGCAATAAATCAGACTTGTAGCTTGTGCAGCAAAAGAAATTGGTTTTTAAGAAGGTTGGATTTGCGCAAAAAATTGCCAGTTTGCTTTACACTTGCAATAACATTAAATTAACATGAGTTTACTAACTTCCCCTTTACGTGAAAGTGTCCATTCCTAAGTGGCTATATTATGCATAGGGTTGAAAACTCTCCAGGAAGTACCTATTCTAACGATGCTCTCTTTCCGATTAAAAATTCACCTCCAAATGTCTCATATCCTTTTTTACATGTTTACAGACAACAATACTGGACTACAACTTTACTGCCCATTGCGTTGTGACTGTGCAAATTGAATGACCATCTGTAGAAAATTTTGGACTGGACCCAGCTGCAATAATTTATCTTGAGAAAGTTGTCCAACTAAGGTAACGGAAATTGTTCGCAACGTGAGCAACTGACTTTGATGCTGATAGACATGTTAAATTCATTAAAAATCCAACACTTTAGTATATCAAGGGTTTAAGACATAAAATTAAGACTCGGGAGTTTCATTACAATCTATTTTTAATATAGATGTATATATATTGTCTAAATGTACGTATATGGTAAAAGTACAATACCCTATGATAATAATATCATCTATAATAATAATTTCTTCTTTGCGTGGGAAATCACGTGGACAAATTCATAAGAACCTATATTAGCTTCCGATTACGAAATATTTTATGAGAAAAAAATGCTTATCGCATTTATGGATAGTTGGTAATGAGTCCTGCAGTAATCTTCCGTGTTGCGATACAAAACTGATATTATAGTATTCTCTATATACTTTCCAATTTTTATATTTTCATCTAACCTAAATATTATAGGAAAGCATGAACGTACAGTAAATTGTGGTGAGGTGACTTAGCATAGAGGTATGGTTTGATGTTGAGCTACCTTACAGAATGCAGGCATATAGGTAGAATAATTACATGAAGGAAAGAAAGTTGGCTTGAAATAATACATTCTGGTTGTGTGAGTGTGAGCAATCAGAACGACAGGTAGCTTTGTGTATACCGAGAAAAAAATCGCGTGTCTTCTTCCAAACAATTTAACCATACTTATGCATACTGTCCACACAATCATGTCTAGTGTCCACCAAATCTACTATAATGTCCCTTCCACTTAAGTAAAGAGGCATTTATACAAAGTCAGATTGATTCTGTCAAATCAAAAAGACTACAAGAACATTATACTTAAGAACTAAATGTTAAGTCGCAAAAGCTTATCGTGCTTTAGAGCTCAATTGATTAAAAGCATAAATGTTAGTCGATTTTAATGTCAAATGTAAAAGCCTTTTGGATCATTATAATAATATCACAAGTATTGAAATCACATTATATCACCATGTATTTCTCAATTAGTTAACTGTTGATTTGAATGTTCTGGTCTTATTGATTGAGGGAATAAATAACTCCGATCAACATAATTCTAAAATGAAGACTTTTATTAGGTTGCACCACGCCGTCGAAATGTATTTCCCCCTTTTGTAAAAAGTATTCAATGCTTTTTAGAACTTTTTACGTTTTACATCTGGCATGATTGCTTTTTTAATCAACTGTGTTTACACTTAATTTATTAGAAAACAACTGAAAATAATTTTAATTATCAAATAGATTTCAAAATTAAAATGGAGAATTGACATCCTCTCCAAGGAATTAGACACAGGAATACTGACTATTCATTTTATTTTTACAAAAAAGTTCCTCTATCTACATAGAGTGATTATCACACCTCAGGGTGACCTAACTTCATTTCGACCTTGAATAAATCGTTTAAATCCTCCATTCTCAAAGACCGCTAGCTGTAGGTAGTTTGGATGAATTTAATAATAACCATTAAATTCTCCAATGCAATGTGTACTTAGCTAAGACATTATGGTAAACTACGTTGTGTGTACTATTTTTTATGCAAACATTTTACTTTTAGTATTGAAGTATTTGAAGGTACAACTGATATAAATCGATTACGTTTGTAAGCATTTTGTGTATATATGTTTTAAAAGCACCAAGTGAAGAGGATATTGACTTTTTAAACACCCTACCTAGTTATGAATATAATATTTAATGTCTCCATTCTGCCATCCTTAAATTTATAGAGGGTCGAATTTTACAGGCAGGTACCTGACATTGACAATCTCACCCGCCTCGCGTACTTCGAACCTTGTATAATAATAAAGTAGGATGTCCGTGGTATAAAGTACCGCAGAGACCACGCTAATTCCAATATGCGACAGCTCAGACACATAGGTGCCCGAAATACTTACAATTGCCATTTGATTAAAATTAGACACGGAATATAACCTTTACTAAGATAGACTACATGTATTATGTAATTTAATTTTCGATTTTCGCTACAACCGAAAAACAAAAATCCCTATTATAGTTATTTACTCTCTGTAATGATATTAGTCGGGTTTTAGTCGTAAACAAAATGAGGAAATAAAGAATGAATCAATAACGATTATAATTGATGACAATTGACATGTTTTTGGTAGCAGAGAAGTGCAAAGATTAGTCCATTGATAGGTACACATATGGAAAATTTACCGTTCGAACAATATGTCAGAGAGTGAACAAAATTATGGTTTTACAAATTGTACTTGAGGAAAAAGAGGACGATATTATCTCTTTTTAGTGACGTTTTAAACTGTTGCAAGTCAACACATTATTTTGTACGGCTTATTGTTTAAAACTATCTTACGCCTACGCCCTTTGTCACATAGGTGGTTTTGGGCGTTGAATCTTTTTCAACCATTGAAAGCTAAAATTTAGTATGTACCGGAGAGCAAACCGGAAATATCTTACTAAAAACTTTTTGACTAGAAACGTGCTTTGTGGTAATGTACCTACTTTTAAAGTTGTTACAAAAATCATTGGACTAAAGAGAAATTTATAAATTTCAAGGTGGAAAGTAACCTGAAGGATGTTTTCATTGAAAGTACGTAGACTTCAGTCCCTAAAGATAATAACGAGGATCTCAATTCAACCTTGGTTAGGACTAGGACATGCGATAATTCCTACTTTATAGCTTAATATATATTTTTTGCTCCAATAAAAACTGCACTTTTTGTTACTAGAAATGAAAGCTTAAACACACAGAAATAATTCCACTAGTTTTTGTGATAAATTTCGCATTGGTGGATGTTATAGTGCAGCGGTGTTATCGATATCCGAAAAAGACAGCATGTGAACCATTTCCCCAATTTTTCTCCAGATTGTTTCATGTTCATGCACTTCGGTGAGAAACAAACAAATTTATTCTTTCTATACATTATTTCGAATACTTGAAATAATTTGAACATGAAATCATGAAATGAAAAGAAAAAATATATACTCAAAGTATATATCATGGTTTAGTGGTTGGTTACCATCAGATGGACATTAACAGACAATATCACAAGCCACAGAATATAATCAGTCCATCCTCATGGAATGAAATAGCGTGTCAGTGGATTATCTATCACGAATTCTACATTGAGTACCCATCCATCCAAAGTAGCCTCAAAAAGCCTATTTGATGGATACCGCATGTGACGCACAGTCAGTTGCTACCAACTTTTACTAACAAGCCTAGCACTGATAATTAACAAATAGCACTCATAGTGGTAAATATTACCTCTAAATCCAGTTGTATGAAAGGATGCAAATAAATATTATTTTATACAAATGCAAACATGTCCAAGAAATCCGGACATTCAAGGATGTATCGTGTACTTTGGAATTAAAAGCGGAAAATCACAGCCTGCCTGTAGTATGTCCGTCGTACATTCTATCCTCTTCAACCATTTAATATTGTACTGTCACGTTCATGTCCATTATATCTGTTATTTTTAGCTCACAGTTAGCTCAATTTACAATAGATTTTTAAAGTAATTTAAACAGTAGTATTTGTAATTGGCTGCAGCCGATTTGACATTTAAGAATATTTACTATACTGCATATTCATAATTATAGTAAAGAGGTCTATTTAGAAGAGAAAGCCTCATAGTAACTTTCTCATGCGTTTTAAAAAGAGCTCTAATGCTTTGTATAACATTATTCTTTCACTTATATACTTTCTAATGCTCTAATATATTTTAACATTAGGGTTTAAATGTCCATCTTAAGCCTTATATAAGTCAGTATGAATTTATAATGTATTGTGCAAGGTACAATGAAAACATTCATTACGAATGATTCTATTTAAGCTATGCCGATTAGCTAGATAAAAATTCCAATATTTTATGAATAAATGTCTCTCGGTCAGAGGATGTCCAATTAAGACAAACCTTTTTTGTGTCAGTTTAACTCTCTCTACCCAAATCCAAAAGCTGTCCACGTAAGGTCAAACATTATTACGAGTATTTCTGCTTGAAAAAATTGCGAAATGCGATAAAATACTCGTTGCGCTAACCTAGATTTGGAATTTTAAAGTGACTGATGTGAAACGATGATTTGGCCTTCAAACCTTCAACTTCAGATTAGTAAAGCAAACTTTAGAAAGAGTACATACCCAAGTAGATTGTAAAATTGTAATCTATTATTGATTAAATACTAAAAGTTATTGACTTTTAAACCTTCAAGTAAAAGTAAATGTACCTAGTTAAAATATTTAAATATTGCTACGCATACAGAAACATATCTAAAGCGAATCTTGTATTTTTAAGGGAACAAAAACTCATGGCAAGCACTATGTATATGAACATTGATTTGCTTTACTAAAAATTCCTTGGCCATCAATGAATGTAACGTAACTCTTACAAAAACTACCGTTGTGATCAAAACTGAAAGCTCAATGAATAAAAAACAAATACCTAATGAGCTAAATCGTATCCTTCGTGGCATATAAAAACACTTTGTGTAGATATTATTAAA
>JAQFZZ010000939.1:0-13460 GCA_034696405.1 Isotoma caerulea
TCTTATCAGGGCTCTGCTTTCTTCACAAAAAGATTATATTCTCTCCCTTCTACCTACACTTAATGTGTACTTACATCACATACATCGATTGAACTTATAAATATCGAGAATAAATATAAAAAAACCTACAATTATTATTATTATTTTAACATGTTCTCGCTATAAAAAACGATTTACTCAATAAGAGAAGAAAAACATTTTGAGCTTAAAATAGCTTTAGATGAGGATTTTTACATGAGAAATGAGAAATTGACTGGCTGACTGACTTGACTTGATGATGTGATGAGTTAAGAATTTGAATTTAGAATTATTTTTTTATCTCCTTTTTTCATCTTTGATTTGATTGAACATTTTCTCATCTTTGAATTGCTTAAAATATATTTAATATCTATTTGCCTTCCTCTTCTCCTCAATGTATGCAATTTAATTTATCAAAATACTTTACAAGTCATTATAGCTCCGAGACTTCCGAGAGTTAAATTTACATTATGTACATGTGTGTTCGTATGTGTGTACCTAAGTAAATCTAAATACCTTTAAAGCCTCAGGTATTTACAATTAGTATTCAGAAAACAAACTCTTCTTATGTCTTAGAAGACTTTTACTTAATTTTTGTATAGTCACACCACACACCACACTCAGCTTAGAAAATGGTTGATGTTGGTATTTTTAATTTTTTAATGGTCATTTCATTCCTCCCTGTGTTGTTCTAACGTTTCAATCATTGTACACGAACGAATGGATGGAAAATTTTACCTTCTGTAAAAAGATGTGGATTTTGAATTGTTTTGTTTTTCTTCTATTTTTATGGATGTCCGCATTCATAGCTTACTTGTTTTTGTAAATGGCTTGGCATAGCATGACAAAGAATTAAAGAGTGTCTACTTATACTTTACTACTTAATACTATTTAGCATTTGATAAGATAAAAGTAAACAGTTAAAATACATATGTTTAAAAGTATGAATTGATGTTTTATATTATTATTATTGTCCAAAACGAATTACTCAGAGAGAGTATATACTGTATGTATGTTATGTTAATTCTATGTTATTTCACTTGGATGAACATTCAACATGCAAATGGAATCCATCCAGAAAGGAAAATATAAAAATAAATCTAAATACATTCCGACATAAAGTAAGTAAGTACATACTGACATTTTTATTTTTACTTTACTCAAGTGAAGTATGAGGACTCGAATGTCCAAACTTTGCGTTTTTTACTTGCCTTTAAAGTTTCTCTGTATTAAAGAAAGCATTGGATTGGAAAAGAGCGAAAATAGGTATTTCGTTTCGTGTTAGGTTTCTAATAAAAAATTAAAGCCTGGAAGGGAAATCAAATATTACTTAAGAACACATCGTCTTCTACACAAAATATTAATATTATTATTACTATTACTTGGATTATTATTATAGCTTGTCCACCTCACTTTAATAGAAAAATATTTCTCATGTTCTTTCAACATTTTAGACTAACTTAGGTATTCAACCCTTTATTTTTCAGAATTATTTTATGTACTCATGCAATACATCGTGGCAGTGGCAGCAGTTGCCAGTGGTGGACTCTTAGCTTTGTCCAATATTGGATTCCGTATTTATCTAAGAACTCCTCTTTTTCTCTCCGTTTTTTGTCTCTCTGTCTCTCCTATTTATAAAATAACATAATATGCTGTACTTTACTATGGATGAATGTGTATTTCTTTTCACTTTTCAAAATTCGGCTTGTCTTGTTTAAACCCAAGGAAGAAAATAGTAGTAAGTAAAGTACATAGAATAAGTTAGTTTACCCATTAGCTTACATTATTATTAGTATTATTATTATTGCTGTGGAGTCTCGAGCTAAAATTGCCTTTAGTTAGCGTTGTTTGTGTGAGTATTTGAGCTGAACATTGAGAAATTCAATACCCCTTTAGGAACTCAGATGCTTTTGCCTTTTTCTATTGAAAATTGAAACGAATAAAAAAGGAGTCATTTCATCATCACTAGAATCAAATTGGGTCTGAATCTAACTTCCATCCATCCGAATCCGGAAAGGAAAGGATTGAGAGTTATTTTGTAGATGAGTATATAGTTTTAAAATTTTGATATAAAAAGCACACCAGCCTGGAATTATTTTTGTAGTAATAATACAAATAGTTTTTACACATCTGACCAAAACGCTTTGAAAAGGCAAACGTAAGTTTTATACTTTTCATACTTCATACTATACTTGAGCTAAGATATTTTTAAGTGATAATATACTCGTATAAAGGGTTAAGTAAAAAGTTGGAAATAATCTGAGAAATATCTTGATGAGAAAAAGGGTTAAAAGAGAATAAAGACTTGCTCTCTACTTTTCTGAGATGAATTGAAAGTTTTTTCCCTGAAAATCTTCTTGTTCAAAAATGTTTAAAGTAAATCTTACTTACAGTAAAAAGTACGAAGTACCAACTGGATGATTTTTCTTTAGAAAAGTAAAGTAGATTTTTAATCCGATGGTGCAATGAGAGATGAAGTAAAGGGGTAAAAGAAGAGCCCTTTTTGTGTAGTAATAGAAATAGAAATAATATTAAATCAAAGGTTGATGAGAATTTGAGAAAGAGTGAAATATATTTTTGTATAAATCCTCTCTCCATTTTAAGCACTAAGACTTTTTTGAAATATTCCCATAAGCCTTTTTTACTGTTTAGAACTAAAAGTTGAATTCGACTTCTTAAAAATGATTAATATTAAAAACTAAGTAGATACTTGTACAGGATCAAAAGAGGATTCAAAAGAACAAGTTAAAATTGTGAAATATTATTAGAAGGCTCATCTTTCACAATCAGTTCTACTGTATTAAGGAAGAGACCCTGGGTAAAATTCTTTAAAAGAATGAAGGATGGGTGACACTCTGTCTCTTATTTTTATGCTTGTCACTTCTCTCTATATATTTGTGTCTTTTTTAAGAAAAAAAAATTGTTTTGGAGTTCATTTGACTCGAAGGTAGAGTTTAGTCTGTTCGTTTTGTTTTGTTAAATAATTTTGAATAAAAAAGGATGAAATTGGGGAAATAAGGCATGACATCCACACACGGATTCCTCCACGCTTTATCTTTCTTATTGTCTGTGATAATGGGCAGATAAACCGTAGTTTTTTTTATAGAAAAAGTTATAGAGATAATATATGGATATGGTGGTGGTGGTTTCCAAAAATGATAGAAAGGAAAAAGACCCAAAAAGGGTCTGTCTGTCTCGACAACAAAGTAACTGGATACCGTGTAATGTTATAATGTTGTAAATGGATGATATTGCCGTTTGACATGATAGTAGTAATCACCAAGTACAAAATACAACTCTACAACCCCCACACTTTTCAACCAAACCACTTGTTGCTCCAGTTTTACTCTCAATATCGAAAAATGCTCATTTTTGGGCCGACTTTTCCTTTTTTTAATGGGCTGTACAGAAGAACTAGAATTAACGTAGTTTACTTAATAAAAGCACTTGTTTTCTTCTTTTACATCCCACGTTTATATAGATTTTAAGACCATTTGACGAGGTGACGAATCTTGGTCATCGGTTTGTGTTAAAAATGATTAATAATCTTGATGTGCTTGAGTTCAATAATAAAAGAAAAAGTCACGTGGCAGAGTTGTCTAAATATAAAGTACCTGACATAATTGCATTATTAATCAGTATAAAAAAGTCAAGTAGGTAACTCAAAAATGAACTTAATTATTTAGAGAAAACACAAATGATTCCCAAGAGATTTAAGAGATCTATAATTTGTATTGTTTTATATTTATTCCAGCTCTGCAGCGTAACTGGCGTGAAATTCACAAATAATCAGAATTCAACAAATCAGTTTATTCTGAATTCTGAATTCTGGTCTAACATAAAAGAACATTTTAAAAATGATAGCCCAAATTTAAAAGCTGACAATCCTGAACAGACGGAAGACAATTACCCAAACTGTGATGATAACTAAAAAGGTTACATCCATTTGAAACCACACTAATATCTGTATTTAGTGAAACTACCCTTTCACTCACCCCTAAATTTAGAGCTTAAAAAGTACCAAGATTTTACACAATTTTATCACAAAAATACTTCTGATTTCAAAGGAGCCAAGAAATTGAGAAAATTAAAGTTCCTATAATAATAAAGGTACCTAAGTAAGGATATTTTAGTGATCACCTTCCTGTTACACATTCAAGAGATTACCTTCTAGGATTGCTTCATACTTGCATTGTAGCGAGACGAGACGAGAAACGATAAATGTGTTTCTACTCTCAAGATTGAGAACAGATTAGCCAAAATTGGAACAGATATTCCTTATCGATGTAATTACACTATTATATTATTAGTAATTATTAAATTGGGATTGGTGAGGCAGATTAGTGGAGTGGAGGTAGGAGGACGGTTGCTTTACTTTCAATTCATTTCATCCACAGACAGAGATCCCATTTTAAGGGATTTTTTAAAAGAAAGTTTAAAAAGAATGGGAAATAAATTATAATCCACTAGATAGTTGTGGCAAACCCACTGCCACGACTGGTGACTTGACTTCAACTCTAGAATATCCTCTTGGGTCGATACTCATTCCACTCACACACAAGACAGAAATTACTTTTAAGTACAAATCCCATTTGTAAGAGATTTTATTTTATAATGTAATTTTATAATAATGAATTAAAATCTTTATATCAAAAGCTCTGATCTTGATTTCCTTATTGGTGCTTTTAAACTTTTAACATTAAAACATTATTCTCTCCTTCGTTCTTACAAACAATTCGTCGGCATTTTTCCAAGGGTTGAAAAGACTTAAACTCTTTGTACATGTTCGTTTGATTTTTTAACAAAAAAGAGCAAATCATTCCGATCCATCCATGATGAGTATTGATGAAGAAGAAAAAAGGATTGAAAATAAAATTGTAGTTAAGAAATAAAATAGCTAAGGTTGATGCTATTAGCCCTGTGTGTCTTTTTCATGTTTCAGTTTTGCTTGACATGTTCATTAAAAATATGTTTTAGAAGAGTAGAAAGGTTTCTGCTAAATGTCAGATTGTGGTCATTTTTAAAGAAATAGCATGCCTTTACATTAAACTATGGGTAAAGTGTAAAGGTTCGGTGAAATAATTAGTTGGATTATTTCTGAATTTAACGTCAGTAAGATTGTAATGCTGGAATAAAAATTTATTTGCAGTAAGGTAGATGGTATGATGTTAGCTAAGTGTTCATTAATTGTGGGTAGTAGATTGAACCTAAATTTCACACCTGAGAAAAGGAGAATGACAAAAAAGTCATAAAATCTTGTGTCGTTTAACCCAAGGTGGTCGTAGCAGTTGAAACTTGATGATGATTCAAATGATTATTATGATGAACGATGGGAGAATGAGTTGATAGCTCATGCAAATTTCAAAAAATGCTCAACAGACCCAACAGAAACTGATTACTTATATCACAACCACAGCAGTCTTTTATTATCATTATATATACCACAATTATATGATATCAAGCCAGGCAATCTAGTCTAGCTCTCCGGTCATCTTTTCCTAACTTAATGGGACATTTACTTTACACTGTTATGATTCTTTAAATTGAATAGCGAAGTAAATGGGCAATCTGTTTGTGTTTTTTTTGTGGCGAAAAACCAGCTTTCTGTACTCAATATGTAAATACGATAATGGTTATGACTGTACACGTCCAAGATAAAATGTTGATCCTGTGAGTTAATTGATTCAAATAAGGGAATAATCCTCTAGAGAGTCAAA
Source organism: Isotoma caerulea (assembly GCA_034696405.1). Classification (NCBI taxonomy): domain Eukaryota; kingdom Metazoa; phylum Arthropoda; class Collembola; order Entomobryomorpha; family Isotomidae; genus Isotoma; species Isotoma caerulea. Next base: position 5,736 of record JAQFZZ010000939.1, read on the forward strand.
GAGCAGTCTAGTTTTATATGGAAATTTTTATGAGACTTCTTCTCAAAGAGCTTTTATATTCTATATTTTTATATTCTATGCTAACAAGTTATATCATAAATAAATTGGTATAATAAAAAAGGAAAGCAAGTATGGTTAAGGTAAATTGTAAACCAGAACCAGAAGTTCTTCTAAAATAAAAGGGTTGGTCTTTCCTCCATCATAATATTATTAGTAAAGCATATTATCATTATCTACCTTTTGGTTGGTGCAAATATTGTGCTTATTTTTCTACGAGATAATTTCATCAAGATTATTATTAAGGTTAGATCAACAGAAGATTTATTATTATGATGATGAAGTAAAAATGTAAAAATCGGACTATTTTACTTTGTGTGATATAATTTCAAGTTAGTTTAAGTTTCAACAACGAGCTGTAGGGTTATTGGACCGTCATGATTTATGGATGTTGATCTTGAATCAGACCCGAGGGGATGCGGATGAATATTTAGGAGTTAAAATGTTAGAAACATGTGTAGTATAAGTATCTTTATGCATTAGAGTAAAAGTAGGAAAACATTATAATTTGTTCCTAACCCCTGAGTGATGAATGTCTGAATTGGGAGACAGGGGTACTCATTATACAGAAGCTCATTTCCAAAATTTTGCTCAATTTTTGATTTCATTGTTATCTTCACTAATCACATAGCTGTCACTCACAGGACAGAACTACTCGGCCCACTACAAGCAAAGAACCACTAGACGAGACAAGAATATAAAGAAATACCGCCGTATATACAAACACCAACACTAGTTTTGATTCTACATTATTTTTTAATATTTTTTAAAGGAATTTCTTCAATTACATCCTTTACATAATCAGCTATACCCTTAAATGGTTCTTTATCAAATGACGTGTATAAAAATTTTAAAGTTTTGCTTCGAGGAAAAAACTTGATACAGTTATGAAATGACGAAGCTTTTAATGGTTTAAAACTAGATTGTCCTTGTGTGAGAAAATGTAACATTGACATTTGTCAGGAAGATGTGACACAAAGAAGAAATTCGATATTATTAGGTCAAACGTTGTATTATGTGATATGATTCTTCGTACTTTACCCTTTTCTTTTGATTAAAAACGGAATTTCTTTTTGAGCCATTTTTCTCCTAAAGAATTTTTCCGGATTTCTCACTAGTAATAATATCCTTATTACTTGTGTATGGATAATAATGTGAACTTGACACATGAGAACCCAATTGAGGAGAAGAAAGGAGTAAAATATGAAATTGGTAAGAAAGAAAAGAAAAATGGATCAAATGTAATAAAGAGTAATAATATTGGAGCAAAAAGAGTTGGATCAAAAACTGATGCATGTTGCATTCTGTGGGAATAAATACATAGCGGTAAATGAAATACAATGGGAATATTGTATCTATATTGGGAAATTGGATAAAAGATATTTTTTAAGAAAAAGTAAACACTAAGTTAGGGTTGATATTTATATTTATGGAACTTAATAACGTGTGGTTGCTATTTTTGATATAAAATTCTTCAAGTTCGGCAGGTTGGGTTTTAGAGTTTTAATACTGAAAGGCACGGAGACATTATTTTTGTAGATTTTTTTTCAGTAATAAAAAAGCATCTCATGTTCCATTCTTAGTACATACGGACGGTGGTGATGCTTGGTAACCCTATCCTCATCTTATTTCATTTTAACGGTTCATCGCCCCTTCTAATGCACAGCTTTATACTGAGAGTGTATTTTTATTGGGAATTGAAATGATACTGTTTTTACTCATAAAAAATCTACAATTCAATACTTTTATTTTACAGTTTTAAACTTTTAACCCATTGCTTTGCTTTCCCCTATAATATGTATCAAGGCTGGTTGTAGTTTTGTAACTAGAAGAAAAAAGTAAAACTGTCTCCTTCCTTTTCTTTGTATTATTTTTGTGTAATAGAAAAGACACCCCTCATTCGTACTTGCCGTGTGTGACCTGATCTGATAATGATGATTGGGATTGTGTATGCTGGATGTGACCCTTTTTATATCTCTGGATTTGTCCTAATTTTTTTCTCTCTCTCCTTGGAGTAAAGTCTTCAGCTGATCTGATCCCGTTAGACAGATCAAAACGAATTGTATCTCCAATGATGGCATACAGAGACATGGCATTATCTAACGTTTTATTTCAAATGACACAACAACCAAGTTGGGATGTCCCGTTCTCTTTTTTACATTATTGTCAGTGTCACCAGTCCATCATCCCTTTGAGAGCCGATTGACAGAGAAATTTTATACTTTTCCTTGTATTATTATTATATAATCCTTCCTTACTTTCCTTTTAAGTGTAAATCGATCTGTTTGGAGATTTCAACCCAGATTTTATTTACAGTTTCCTCATTTAATTGCAAATTTATGTGATCTACAGCATCGAATAAAAAATTGGGAGAGAAAGAGCTATCAGCTTCCTTTACGCTGTAATAATAATAAATGCATTTATTCACTTTTGGGAAGATCACACACTGAGAGTTTGGAAATTGTGAGAATTCTTTCAGTTTTTAAGGAAATTGATGGCATTGCTTTTTTATTGTTGAATATAATTCTAAATTGAATATATTCACCCTTTCATAGTTAGGGTTATCTTCTGTATGGATTCTGATAAGGAATAATTCCTTCGTCGTATGGGGTCTTCTTTTTCTATCTGAAGTTAAGCCTTTCTTTCAATTTCGCCTTTTAGAGTTTTGAGATCCGTCTACTCCAACTGATGTCTGTTGTATCATGTATCATTCGATTTTTGATTGCAATGCTCAATTCTATCTTTAATTCTGGATGAATGTTGCTTATTCTGTGAAAAAGTTAAGAAAAAAATTTCGTTTCATTTGATACAAAACAGATCTTTTCTATAGAAGTGAAAAGGATTTAAAGGAACTTGCTATTTTGTACTTAAGGAAAACTCTTTAATCTGAGCATCGTAAGGTTTTCTAGAATTTTCTTATCATTTGGCTGTTGACAGATGAAATGTTTTTGGATTGATGAAATGAAATTTTCCATAAATTGGTGAAAGGTTTGAGTTTTAATTTTTAAAACGTTTAAAAGATATCTTTTAAAAGACTCGAATGATTAGAATTTACTTAAAATCTCAAGGGTGACGATGGAAATAATGGGTTGATAATGGATGGAAATGATAATTTATGATGATGATTTATGAGAACTGAACCATCCAAGCATTTACGATTAATTGAAACATTGGTTTGGATTGGATTGAATTCAGCCAGCATTAACAAAAAAGTTTACATTTATGTAAGAAATGAAGTTTTAACATTGAAAATTGAATTTTTTTTCTTTAAGGCGAATCAAGAAAGATTTAATCCGCAGACCGTGATAGGTACCATAAAAGTCGCATGTGTGTATTTGTGCAATTAAAATGTTGCCTTGAAACTCAATCAGCAAAAAAAACTGCCACTTACTTACTACATAAATACTTTCATAGTTTGGTCATCCTGCTACACTGGCAGGGTTAGCTATTGAAAATCGCAGTGTATCATCAGAATCATTTAAAATGCTTTTGAGAAATAAGTGCTAAGGAGAAGCAAGCAGAAGGCAGAGACAGTTTTACATTAAAAAGCCAATTCTGTCCTGTTCTCTTTGAAATTAAAGAATCATTTAATTTATTCAATTCGAGAATAATAAATACGCTCTTGTAGGTATTTAAGAAGTCATGCAGAACAGATGAAGGATTAAGGAAATTTCTCAAATAGAGTTAATAACTTTCAAGGTGAATTCATGTCTTTGAAAAAATAGTGTTATTTAGTAACACAATTTTACTTCGGTTATAAAGAGTTATTATTATCATTGTGTAATAGTGTAAGACGCAAAATGGAATGCACGGCTAACTTTTAAATTATTAGTTAATTTTATTTAGTATAAATAAATTTAGCTAACATTAATTTTTATTCTTTAAATGGATTATTAAACTTGTCCAGGTTCCAAGCAATGTATTTTATGCGTAAAATATATTTTTTTAAATTTGTCAGATGGACAAAGTTGCGTTGATTGATTGAGCCACACATGTGTAACAAATACAATTTTTTTAATTAATAATGTGAAGGCCGATTTAAAAGGCTGTTAAATAACGATCGGTAACCTCCTGTGTACCTGTACCATTTAGATAGGTCGAATACTAATTAATAAAGCGACTTACTGACATTAAGTTTCTTGCTTTCTAAAAGATCATATTTTATCCAAAATTATATTCATCATCTTATAAAAACAACCAAGCTGACTTAATTGAATAGGTAAAATCCATTATATTTTATTACCTTACATCATTGTAGAATACATGAGGCAGTCTGAAAGTCCTAAGTAAATAAATTTGATCTAAATGTGTTCCACCAATTTAAAGAGAAATGAGTATCAATTAATTTATTACAAACATGCATTTACAAATTCTTAATTGCCTTCCTCACACATCACAAGTATGCCGAAGTAGTACACTAAAAGTACCATTTCTTCTACAAAGATCCTTCGGGTACATCACACAGAGATAGAAAAAAAGGAAAAGCTCCAATATAAATATGAAAACAAGTGGATAAAGATTTGGTTGGTTTAGCAGGCAGAGATAGCTTATGTGAATGTACTTACGTGTTTTTTAATACATTTGGAAAATATATCAGAGCTTGAGATTCGGGTGGATAAGGTTTTTAGTTTTTTTTTCTCTCCAAAGGATTGAAAAATATGAAGAATGTTTATTAGTGTAACTAGAGGATTAAGGAAAGCACATCTCTTCCCATAATATTTTACCGGATGACTGAATACGTTACATAATATTATACATGGCACTCATTCCACAAATGTTATGCTTCTTCTTTTAGCTTATCTCTCATGAGAAACTAAATTGCATTAAATTAAACTTTTTCCAGCTTAAAAATTATGATCTATAACTTGCTGTATTTCAAATAAATCTTTCTTAAGAAAAGACCCGACTTTAAAATTTTAAAATATGGACTAACTAAACTAACTCTTCAAGTGTAAGGAAAATCCGGATATAGATAAATCCTACCAACAAAGTGAAACTTCTGCATAAAAAATTTAAAATTTTTAACTTATATTTTTTATTTATCCATCTTAGGTATTAAAAGAAAGTTTCTTAGCAGAATATTAATTTATAGAAATGAATTCCTCTACAATTTTATTATCCAAGCTCCGCGTTGCCTGATAAGAAATTTACACCTTGAGTTAAAAATATTTTAATAATACATCTACAAATGCGGCACTGATCTCGCACTATTTCTAAATTTAATCTCCAAAATTTCCAAAAAAATCTATTTTCCTACAATTTTAAATGAAAAATTTAAGTAATGATATTTTTTATTTAGTTAAAATTTTTTTAAATCAAGACAAATGAACCTGATCTTCATTTTTTATTATTTTCCCAAACTCTATATTAAACAAATGAGGAAGAAAAGACAATAATATCGTAACAAAATATGCGATCTAGTTATTATTACATTAAACTTGTACAGAGCAATAAATTTCTCACTATTGTACAAAAGAATCGTGATGTTCTGAAAAAATAAAATATTCTTTCTTTCAAAGGTACAATAATCATTATTACTCAGGTGAAAAGAATACATCTATAAAAATAAATGTAATTTAAACCAGGATATTTTTCGATACAATTTAAACGAGCAGAGATTTCATTTTTGTATAAAAGTCCTTTAACTATTATATAAAATAAAACAAAATTGTTATATTCAGAAGAAGGCTAAAACTGAGATTTTGTCTTTGACCAGGCTAAGCTGGATTTTTTTACTACAAGAACGAACGGGGCTTACAATGATAACAGAGTACAAAAGATATTCTTCGAAAAACAAAAGAATTGTTTCTCATTATCCGTAACTGGCTCTCTTTTGAACGACTTTGTATAAAAATAAAATACAGAATAGAACATAAAAATAATTGTGGATGGATGAGAATAATAATAATTGTACCTTGTGCTTTTTTTTACCTTTTGGGCAATTCCTTCCCTTTGCTTTGTGGGGAGTGACAAATTTTTACATTTCATGAAATAGTTAAAAGATTAACTATTCACTGTTGGCTGCCTGCAACAGGCCAGAGTAAAAAAAAGTAAATCAAGGCGGAGTCCGAGTAATTTCTTGAGAATGGCTTAATTTATTCTGCAACATACTGACAGAATAATAAAGAATTTCAGTTGATGTAAAAAAGATCTTTAAACTCATTTATTTCTTCGCGAAGTCAGATTATTACTGTGATTATTTTCGAATGAAAAAATGTTAACTGAATGTCAGGAATTCTAAAAAATGCGTAAATCTTCTTAATGTTTAAGATTGTTTCGATCTGGTTTTGATTTTCTAAAAAACCAAGAGAGTCGAGACGAGACTAATTATCTCAGAGCAATTAATTAGAAGTTTTAATTCTCTTCCATTGTCATTGCTACTCGCTCGTTTTCATGATGAGCGTTTGTTACTTTGCTCAAGCCGAGACCGGATAGTCATTCGTTACAATTAGATGCAATCATCAGAGCCATTATCATCCCTATAGTGTTTTTAAAATTACTACACTGTAGGAAGATGCGGAATGACTTTTTAAAATATTTTATACAAGATGAGGATTTAATGAAGGATTGAAATTTCAAATTAAAATATTTTTTTCTCAACTCGTTGACTCTCTGTTTCTGTAGCATTTTAAAGTAAAAGTTTATTGCGTAAGAAATAAACTTTTGTATTATTATTGAATGTTTTTGGGGCGGTTGTAACTTAAGGATGGGTGTACAATGGGCACTGGGAATTGAGATCAATTAAGAGCAATTGTGAGAATTTAAGCCTTCAAAATCATTTCCCCTTCTACTTCATGTAAAATTTTAGTTTGAATGACGAACATAATGATTATTATGTGTAATAGTTATTATAATGTATTATGTATTCAAATTTAACACTGAACGCCAACAGAGAATTAATGCTGAATGATCCTTCACCCAGCTTACATACAGCTATTGATTAGTTGGTTTATTACATTGCAAATATTTCGCACATTCATTCATCATCAGTCACTTTTCATTTTTTCTTACATTCTATGCATTCTAAAGGGGTTTATATTTTAAACTACATTAAGTACTTATGCAAGGGAGACTTTAAGAAGATTTTCATTTAAAAATTTAAATTAGAACGAAATTCCATTGATATTTGGCATCTTTATATTATAGTATAAGTTGATTGATTACGGTTACATAAGAATTTGCATAACCCTGTATTTAACTTTATTGGGAATTTACTTACCTGTCTTATTAAATAAGAGTTGTATGATTGTCTACTATTAAGGATTATGACGTGACTTGACATAACAATTCGGTGTGTGAGACAGTGATCATTAGTCTATGCTGGTTGAGGTTATTAATAATAAATGTAGATCAGTGATTAGAGAGGTTTTAAATGTTATGTTAAATGATTACTGGTGTTTTCTGAGGTCATGTTACAATCATAACATTTATGTTATCATGTACAGCATAAATCATAATAAGTTGTTTTCTTGCCGTTGTATTACAGAGGGACACGCAATGATGTCAATATTGTTAAACAGTTAATCTTTAAAGTAGTAATTAAACTTATTGAATTTAATTTGTTTGACTTAATCAAAAATTGCATAATGTACCTACAACGAACATTTATTAAGACCATACAAACGATTAGAATAAATATTAAAGTAAAAAACTCATTTTTTATCCCTA
>JAQFZZ010000940.1:0-13451 GCA_034696405.1 Isotoma caerulea
TAGGATCTGTCATTGCTTGCCAAAGCGTCGTATTCATGCTGTACCACATAACTGATCCAAAAAGCGCTCCTAGTCCCATTGACAAAAATACGGCATTAATCGCTGAACGAACCTACAAAAGGCAAAATTTTAAAATTTCGAGTATAATGAATTATATGCACAATTGACGCGATAGTGAAAATTATTTAATTAATTTGTGCTCCAAACATACAAAAGCATTCTTAATATTTAAGTGTTCAGGCTCAGCTTGAGAATTCCATCGTGTAAGGATGTAAAACATCACCACTAAAAATACTAATATTGACGGAACAAAAAATAAGACAGAATTGATGACAAAAATAGCCAAAGTAGTCCATAGAACTAATTTTGATTCATCAGTCTGTTCTGAAAGAAAGGCGGACAGGTAGTTTTGTTCAGGCTGTTAGGTTCGAAATTCGTATTTTAATGAGAATATAATTAAAAGAATTGATTACCATAGACTGAGTTACAGAAAGAACCATAGCTGATAATTGACAGGATTTCTGCGGATTGATAGGTCAATCATATTCTACCCTGTGGTACTGTTTCTGCGACTAACTTTTTAATCTTACATTGCGTATCCCTGTTCTTTTTCCCATTTTCCATAGTTTTAAATTTCTATAGCTACTTCTCCCCAGCCCCCAGGCAAGTGGACACCGATTTCCCTATATAGCGGATTACATCTCATCTTCCTTTCCTTTCCTTCCATCCCCTCCCTAAAAGAGGTTTATTGTAAAACGAGGTTTCATGCCCTTCCATTAAGTCACATCATGACCCAAAAAGCATGTTACTGAGAGGAATAACGCTTTAACTTTCGTTTTTTAATTCAAATTATAGGTTATTGAAAGCGACGACGAAGAGCAAATCGAGACTAGCGAGATTGTAGACAACCAAATTGATATCAGTGACGATGGCGATGATCATGGTTAGAAATAATTAGTACAGAATTCAGAATAGTATACAATTAATTTGAAATTAACATGCTAATTTATGTTTTTAGACGAGGAAATGGTTATTGATGAAAATGCCCGACCTGACGCTGAAGAAAAGGTTGAAAGTAAACCACCGGAAGAACGAAACGAAAAAGTAGAATTCACAATTGATGATGATATTTCACAACTGGTTCCTCCAACATTTTCAACAGTTTCCAAAGGACCCCCTCAGCCAATGTTGGAATTAACATGGGACCATAAGTATACAGCTATCGGAGAAAAACTGCCGACACCCAATGTGCATATGTGCATTGGTTGTAAATTACCTATAAGGATTTATGGACGATTGGTAACCCTTACTGCTTTACTTATTATTTAAATGGTCTTGAAGCTGCCAATGATTTTGTACACTATAAGCGTTTAAAAAATCAATTCTAGATCCCTTGCAAGCATGTTTACTGTCATTTGTGTGCTACTAAACAAACTTACTGCAATTGCTGCGAGGATCGTGTAACTCGAATTGAACAAGCACATCTGGGTCAAGTTTTTATGTGTCATCATGGAGGTACTTAACGAAATAGCATTGTTACTTCGTACCAAGTCTTGTGAGACTGGATGATAGACTATTGTATAATTACAGGAACTCGGTATGGATTTGATGGTTGTCGCCGAACTTACTTATCTCAGAGAGATTTGCAGGCTCATGTTAATCATCGGCATAAGCCGAGAAACTCAGGAGGAAATGACCATCATGGTGTATCGATTTCTCCTGGAGCGTCAAGTTCTCATTCCTCTTCTACAGTTTCTTCATATGACCACGGAAGCTCAAATTCATCTCACTACAATCGACAAAATATCCCAATCCCGGTTCATTATTCTTCTGCTCGAGGAAACTTAATATCTGTTCCACTCCAGACACCTTCAAACTCTTCGACTAGGCCCCAGTCACAAGGGACTGAATCTTCTCAACCTCCAGCGTCTCGTTATGAGCGAAAAAATTCATTTACGCGAAACTCAACTTGGTCGTCATATAATAATAGACCATTTTAAGGACAGAACAAGTTAGTTTTTAGATGGATTAGGTTTAATCTACTGTTGAAGGTCATGAATTATTTTCACTTCCTTTTTTGTTAATCGCAAATAGTAGGCTATTTATTTAGCGCGTATTTCTTTTTTGCAGATAGATATTAAATAAAGGATTTTTAATTTGAATTAACAATTACCAAATACAGTCTGAAATTTTTTATTAGCACTTTAAAAATGTATTTTGCATTATGCTACAAGTCACGTTCTGCACTTAAACAAATTAGGTATCCGAAAACTGTGTACAATAAGTTATAAAGCTGTAAGTTAGATTCGGTCGATTCGGATCAATTTTTTATAATTGATAATTCTTCTACATAACTAAAGTAGAATACAACGAGCTAGCTAACAATAGATGTACCTATCCTATGTCTAAACCTAATCTACATTAGTTACAGAAACTGAATTCAATCGGTTTGAATCATGGAAAGCAGCTAGCTGATGGGTAGCGACGCTGTTCCTTTTGGTTAAGTTATTAATTTTAACATAATGAAAATGCGTACTTTTAAAGTAAAAATGAGTGAAGAGTGAAAGGTATTTTAATGGGAAGTAAAGTACTGAGGAAAATAAATAAGGCTCTTAGCTTCTATAAACACATATACAAACTACCACGGATATGATATTCACATTTCAATAATCTCGTAAAATATGACAGAAGACTGACTGCGGCGGTGGCGATGTGTGAAATGATGACATAGCAGCCCTTTAGCTAAGATGACGATTTGTTGATTCGTGTGCAATAAAACTACATTGAGATAGCGAAATCTTATCGATTGAAGAAATTACCAAGGAACATGTTCACTTGCCACCACAAACCATAGAAATAGTGACATTAATTCCTAAATTGCCATTTTCAGAGAACAGTTTCGCCGTATTTGTATCGAAAAATAGACAGTCTGATTGCAGAATAGCGGCTGACACTCCGTCATGAATCGAATGTGGTGTTGCTTCCCAGATTAGTCTTCGCCTGTGACCATTCAGTTCCAGCCTGTACAGAAATCCACCGTGATTAGTTTTAACTTATAACTCATTAGCAATTTTACGTGTACCATGTAGTTGATACAGTACCAAATCTACATAAAACATAAAAATACGAAGACGAACCTATATGCAAATTTTTCAGTTTGTTTTCGAGATCCAATAAGCTGAACAATGGCGAAAAACTGCTCTCCGCCGTTTTTCTCTTGTTTTTCCAGGACCAACATAAAGTTGTGTCCAAAACATGATTGCATCATGACCCAATCTACAGCACCTGGCAAATTAATGTCCGTCGCCAAAAATACTATATCCTCACCTGAATTAAATACCAACAAAGTATTATCAATTTTATTCCACGATGTGAGTTTATGCTAACTTCCATCAGTTCTATCACTCACTACATAACAAATGTTTACAAGTTACATTTAATTTACCTTGGAGTGTTGTTATAGACTTGTGATTAATTAAGAGATGAGGCATGACTTGATCCAAAGACCCTTGCCACTTGCAATTGGTGCCAGGGCAAGGACAAAAGTAAGGTCTACACTCGCATGCATCTTCATGATCGGTTTTCTCTGTATGAAGAAGCAAAGCTCCACATCCGTTTGAAGAGTATTTACACGGAAATACTACTGTACTTGCCACTTTCTCCATCGCTAGGTTTCGTATGTTCCCTACAAAACAAAATGAACGATATCAATATAGAGATAGTTAATATTTAATGCTATCTTAAACCTATTTTTTAACGCTGAAAACAACGCCTTTTAACGTAGAAAGTATACATATTTTAAGTCTTACCCAAAGGTCCACGGCATGTAGGACAGCAATTAAGTTTTGGTCTACACGAAGAGCAAACTAAATGACCCGCAGGACACTGATAAATTGGTGGAAGGACATAATCGAAGCATACAGGGCACTCAAAGAAGGATGCCAAATCTGGAGGACAAGGAGTAGGTGGGGGCTGTGGTTGACCTGGTTGACCACTAACTCCAACTGTTTCAAGAGGTCTGCTCCGATGTTTTACCACAGGTCCAACCGATCCCATTATCGACATTCCATCCATTTTTTCTGTGCTTTCGATAGATTCCTTTTCACTTGCTCAGATCCAACTCCACAGTGACTCCACAGCTGTCAAATAAAAAGTTGCACAGACCTAAAACAAAATTTAAAATATAAAATTAATTCCTTACATAAAATGATTTTACAAGCGAACATTCCACACTCTTTTCTTTCAGTGTTCAGTCATCACTCATCAGTCAAAATGAAGTCATGCTGCTGTGTACTTACTTCACTGTCGCTCGCACCAACTGCTGTGTATAATTGTATTTATACATTTATAACATAGGTTTCAAAATATATGTCGAATAGTCGAAATTTAATATTTATATTCTAACCTGTGACCTGACTGACACGCTGTCAAGGAGTCAATGTGCAATGTTGAATGTTGAAATTGTTATCAAAGTCCAACAAAGCCAGTTTACCCTTTTTCGAACAAGAACCTGCGAAACGCTCCGGCTATCCACAAACGGCAGGGCAGGAAATGAATTTGTTTTAATACGGACCGCAAAAGTAATTATTCGATTAATTAATCTGGATCAATTTTGTGAAGATAACTGCTGATGGCTGAGGAAGGAATTCTCAGAAAATGTACTGTTTTTTACTTTTATTTGTGTTTAACAAAAGAAATTGAGGATTAATCTTTAAAGTATGTGCTGCATTTTTATTGATTAAATTCGCATTCTTTAGTCTTCCTGTACGGAGCATTTTCTTTCTTTCTTTCATTTCATAATGATTATGTTCCTTTCCAAGCATCTTCTCTTCAATCTTCACACTGCACTCTGTGCTCTGACTGGTATGGAATTAAGTTGTAATAAATAAATCCGAACAAAGCTAGCCCAGGGCTTATTATGTAAAAAAGTTTCAAAAACGTGAATCCAGAATCTAAAAGTGCTAAAATTGCCTTGCTCTTAAATTTACTGCACAACATTTTATACTAACTGTCTGTAAATATGTGATTTATGGTACAGTTTCCTTTAACTTTTAATCTGTAGCATTAGCATTCCAATTCCATGAACATTTTGAAACTTTTTAAAATTGTAATTGAAACATCTAAAGAAAATTAACAGGTTTTTTTACCATATCACTTATCTTTATCAGATGGGTTATGCTGATTAATTAAGACTTCTTAAAAATGTTAACTTCTCGATCGAATCTTTTGTTTGGGTTTATTCCACGGTTATTTATCAATCATCAAGAGATGCGGAAAGTATATAGAGTATAGCATATATTTTGAATCGTGAAAAATTATGACTTTGTCAAGTGGCTGGGCAAAAAAGTTACATCTTGCGAAATGATTTTTTTCCATTTCAATGAATCAATATTTTTCTTTCATCTTTATTTTTACTCAAATTTTTATCTCAATCTCAATGCAATATATTGGGATTGGGAATACATAGCACATAGATGCTAATGAACTATTTCAAATGATCATTATTTGGACATTTTCAAAGCATTATTCTACAAATCTGTAGGATAAGAGTTTTGACATTTTGAGGAGTGTAATTACGATTACGATATTATAAATGATTTTGTATTTCTAACGTAACAACATTCCGTTTTATCGGGATTTAATTTGAAACAAAACATTTGCAGGTTACCTGCATTTTTTACAGTTAAAAATTATGAAAAAAGCATTATTGCAGAAATGTTTTGCAATACTTTCGTTTTATAGTAAACTGAATTCGAATAAGAGAATTTCGAGATTTTATAGCCTTAGGAAGAAGATTGGATAGTTTTGCAGAAAGGTTAATAATATTCTTTACTGTCTGTCATCTGCAATTTTACTTAATATATATATACTCCTTCTACAATACAAAAAACTGACCGCTTTTCAAATTTTTATTCGTCAATATTTTCAAAAATGTAGGATGCAATTGTTATTATCTACCGGCATACAGCAGATTTTGAGAAAATTGTGAAAAGGAAAATTCACTTCACGTAAAGCATAAATGTCGTAGCATTCAATGATAGCATTTCAAGGGTTATCGATAATACCGATTTGTAAATAAATCCTGAAAGCCACTATGCTGTATAGATTTATATCCAAAGAATGTCCCCACTTGTAAACCAAATAAGATTATAATCCAATTATAAGCATTTGAAAGTGGCAAGACAATAAAAGTAAGTTCAAGTTCAAGTTCAAGCTGTTACACAACAGTATAAGAATTTTAATTTAGAAAAAAAGTTAAAATATTCTTTGGTTTTTGCTATAAATCTACAAACCTATCGTATGTTACAGCAGATTAAAATGTGCAAAGTCAAGTAGTTTCAGTAGTCAATGCATGGTGTACTAAAAATATGCAGATATGTGACAATAAAATCATGTTTAACTCAACAGTATAACAGGCACATGTCATAATCGTGAGAAATTTTTATCCATGCGAATTTATAATTCTCAGCACAATTTTCCTGTTGAGCAGAACCCATCCCTCAACTTCATGCCATGTCTAAATACAAGTTTACACTTCGCTAAACTAAACTTGATATAGTGGCAAAAGTATTCATTTCAGTTTCTACCATTAAATAAAAATAACTTTATAAATTGCAATAAAACATTATTACGTAATTGTATAATCCATAGACATTATGGACAACGTATGATATATTGAGGCGAGAATATTATAATGTAGATTAAAAATGTATTAGCGTACACTTTTGGAGCATTGGAATTCAATCGGTTTAATCAACCGTCAATATCTTATCTCACCAATTTCTTAAATTCTCAAAATACATTAATTATTCATCACACTGCAACACAAAGATAAGACTTACTTTCATCTGTTTAAAATTTCGTCATCCATTCTTAGTTCACTCAGTTGATCTTTATTAGCATGCATACGAGTACTTTCACCTCCTGAACTTTTTCTACGATTCAAATTTCAAAGTTACCCATGGATTTCTTCAAGTTAACTCAGACTTAATGTTGAATGTCTACTAAATATTAAAGATTAAATCAAGGATATATTGCGTTTTGGGGTTAAATGCTGAATTTATAACCGTGGACTTTGCATGATCATGATCAATAATATAAATGTATTACATATGTGACTTGTCAATTTGTCATGGACAAGACGCATGTCTTCAATATAATAACATAACCTCGCTTGACCCAGATAATTCCGAGACGAAGTTTTTTTGCGAATTAGTTCCTTTTGGACTTTGGTTTTACTTTTGTCAGTGATTCAATATTTTTAATGCAGAACTTTTAAGAATGAAATAGGACAAATCATAATTAGTAATTTGTCCTTGAGTAAACATTGTATATGAATTCTTATACGTATGGAAATTAAAAATGACCTTTAAATATTTACCGAAAATGTATCAAATAATGATAGAGCTATTAAAAATGAATAAAAATTAATCATTGGTACGTTTCATTCGAGAAAAGTAAGAGTAGAATGATGTTTTAAAACGCTGAATTAATTCAATTTAATATTTTATATTCTAACCGTGTTGAACATAAAGCCAAAACATAATAACACTAAAATTATTAACAAAGTTTAATTCAAAAGGAAAGAAAATAAACATTTAAATCTCACAATCCCACCTGTATGCACATTAAAATGGAATTAAATTTAAACGTAACAAGTATTTCCAAAATATGTTTTGAAATGAAATATTTATTTTTCTTAAACTTGAAAACGTATTTATATACGTAACTTCAACTACATTTACAAGAAATTATTGAAGGACTAAGAAACAAATTAAATAAAGTACACAGCATTTTTTCGTATATTTCAGATTAGTTTTCCAGGTTGTTGTTTACATGCTTTGTATTTCAAAGTTTCACATTACGCTCGGCTTTCCTAAATAAATAAATTCAGTGTAATATCCCATTAAATTCCCACATCCACACGTCATTCCAAAATATAAACATAACAGGTAGGAAAGTTAGCAGGTTATTTTACAGATGTGGGTGGATTACGTCAAAGGATGTATCGTATCTGAATCGGTAATGGGACAAAGGAAGCTAACTTAATAAATCTTATTATTATGGGAATATTGCTGTAAATGAAGTGACATGACCATAATAATAGTCCTAATAAGATGTAAAAAAAGTGGACTATGTTCTATACGTAAGTCTTAAACAAGGTAAAAATTTTATCTTAATAATCTCATTCATCCCGTCATTAAATTCTGGAAAACACAGACAAGAAAAACTATTGTGTGTATTTTTTGTTAAACTTTTGCCATAATGAAGAAGACAATCAAATGCTAAGTTAAGCCTGCACTTCTCAACTGCATGATACTGGTTTGATTTTTCTAAAGGTTGTTACTATGCTTGAATATGTTGTAAGAAGCAGACATTCTAGGTATCATGCCATCATCAGGCAATTGATTAGCTACTAAAAAGTGCTAACTTAGGTTTAGCACCGAGCATAAAACTTGCATCATAACTTGTCTGAGATAGCTTGAATTTAACTTTAATCTATTCTACATTTAATTCAGGTTTATAGTTCATGCTGTCTACAAATAATGTGCTTGGTCCTAATCAAATCCATTTAATTAAGTTTATTCAATGAATCAAATCTAATGTTTAAATGGCTTACGTGAAAATTAACTATATGCAATTGATAGCAAAAAATGATAAATGATAGCAAAAACGTAACGTAATGGTTATAAGGTTTTCCGTATGACAAGTGAACCTTCGAATTACATGTCCCTATAGCCCTTAGATTAAAACCATAGGTTGAAAACTGATTTTTAATATATTTTTAATCATGCAAAATCTATAGTTTATAAACAACCCTAAACTAAAACTTTCTTGAGTTACTTACGTAGGTCTTAAAGGAAATTCATCATAATGGGAGAACAGGATTGTCCTATGGGAATATGAATGAATGAGGATGGTGATCAGGCGATGAAGCAGTGCAAATTGGATTTGTTCACATGGTCAAATCAAATAAAATGTTCATGATGATTATAATCATCCGTATCATCCATGGTTAACTTCAAGTTTGAGGATAAAGCATAAACTCAAAGGGCATTCCCCACCGATTCAACTCATGCTACTAAAGTGGCATCGTTCCATACTATAATTGCATCATCAGCATCACTTCATGTGAATACCACTTTATTAATTACATAGATAAATTTCCCCTCAAACCACTCCCAAGGCATTTATATAAAAGCAAACCATTCGGGTACATTTCACAACACTCTACTTCCATCCTTCAACCTCAACCGACCTTTTCCAAAAGTCTATAAACTTCCGAGAAAATCTTACAAGTTTTTCATAAACTTTTACTTCCAACTTCCTCCAACTTTTACTTTTGACAAAGTCAATTCCTTCAACCCAGTTTCAAGTTCATCTTTGAAAACAAAACAGTTAAAATGGAGACAATCCTTGAAGTGCCGGAAATTGGTTTCGAAACGACCCAAAAGATTATCCAACAACAACTTATCCTCATTCTTCACGCACATCGGTGTCAGCAACGGGATCTTATTTGTAAACATGAAAGCCCTGAGAATTCCGACTCTGATGATGACCAGGATATTAACAAAACTTATAAGAAGGTGAAATTTCTTTAATCAAATTATAATTAAAGTTAAAAAATTAACAAAATCTATACACAGTACTTTCTTACCCTTTCTTTTTTTACTTAAAAAATCTTAGATTCAAAAATTTCTAATTATAATTCCAAACGTCCCCATTTTATTCTGTTTTGATTAAAATTTTAAATTTTGCAAGATTTTTGCATTATATTTTAAAGAACAAGGAAACTTTTTCCAAATATTTATTCCACTTGTTCATTCTAAAATGTCTAAAGCAAAATTGTAACATTTCCTCATTTCTTTAAATTTTTAGTGTGAACTTCCGTTCTGTGATAAAACGAAAAAAAGCCTTGACCACATTCGAGGATGTTATGAGCCTGATACCTGCACAGTTTCCCAATGCCATGCGACCCGTACGATTATCCGACACTGGAAAACCTGTTTGAAGAAATCCCATTGTTCAATCTGTCGACCAATTTTCAAAGCTCAAATTCAGAGTCTCACAAGTTAAAGAGATTTATCAACCTTAACTTCGTTTTTCTTTGAATCTCAGTTAATTTATCTTATCGCCATTACTATCAATATTATTTTAATCATTTAAGTAATATCAACATAATTTTTTAATGCGTTTACCATATCCTTCGGTCGGATGTATTTTAAACTGTACTGTTACACAATCTTCTGTCATTATCGCTAAGTCTCAACCGTAATGAAATGAAATGATACTCATTATTTTAAAGCTGTAGATTTGGAATAAAGCAAGAAGAGACTATGTAATAATATTAATGATAATTACTTTATTTTCATCTCTATCCTTAAAATAGTTTATTTCACCCCATTTTATCTATATAGTGAATAGGCCAATTTTTCATATTTCTTATAAAACAAGCAACCAAAAGGTTAGTTATATAGCTGAAACCCTAATCTATAATTATAGAAACTAGGTGGATGTCAAGCTATCAATCAAAATGCATTCTTATTTCCCTTCATAAATGAAAAAAGTAGTTCTGGGTTGAATCTAAAATTAGCACACAAATTAGCCTCACATACATCATCACAATTTTTATATGTATCTCATAAAATTGCAAATAAGTAATTGCAAACACAGGGAAATAACACAATATGGGTTGACTTGTCTGATAATGACAAATGATGATAAAATACCTCCAATCCAATTCCCATAAGGCAATATTGCACCAAAATCCTCAAGAGTTATATAAGTTGGCAAACTCACTTTTTTGTCGAAATATGCGCGTGCATTCGCATAAAATTCGCGACATTGTATTGCCTTACTATTGGTAAAATTAAGGTTGGTTATTATGCCATTCCACCAACGCCATTTGTTACGGAATGACGATGAATTTTTGCACAAACCTTTCCTACTTTGTCGTAAGTCTACATTACTATGCAATAATATTATAATCATAATACAAAAGTCAATAGAGAAAAGTTTAGTGTGTAATTATCATAAGCGTAACGGTTTTTTACTTCGTGTCTGCAATCTGTCTAAGTTTAATGAAATTTTTGCATGATGCGAATATTGCAAATACATTATTTTACGTTCAAACCAATGCAATTCACTTATAATGCAAAAACTGAGTGCTCTGTGCTCTCTTCGTCTTCCGTGTATTACGTTATACTAAAAAGCAACTGCAACTGTCCCATTGTTATGTACATATTGTTTAAACATTCTACCATTTATTTTTTAACATCATCATCAATGAACGAACGCACAATACTTTACACACTTCATAGAACTATTTATTACTCATTATATTTATGTAATAGAAGTACCTACCTACCTACCTACCTACCCAAAGAAATGTTACCATTCACTGTATAATAACAATATATATTGATAGTTATAGTTAAAATTGCGATTATAAACTAAAAGATGGAATTCCTTCGTTTCAATTCAAAGGTAGATTATTAGTTGGCAAAGGTATGAAACAAATAACAGCATTTAAAAAGTTTAGTTAAATTCAAGAAAGGTTAGGTTAGCAGTTATGTTATACGGCAGACTTGATGATCAACTTCAAACTTGGTAAAAAGTACTTGGTTACATTTTTGCAGTAATGAGCGACCATCCCACCCAACATTCATACCATGATGGGTTAAATACTATACAGACATTTCCTATATAGTTTCAAGATTGTATTTCCAAATTCAAAGGTTAAGCAAGAAATTGCATGAGGAATATTGCACCATTCTAATTTCACACAGCAGAGAGTCTTTCATACTCAACCCTATATTATATTTTTAACAATTTAAACACACCATGCAACTGCAAACCTACTGACTGACAAACTATAAAATGCTAATCGCATGCAATACCAGAAGATAGAATCGATGCGAATGTATGCAATAAGCTAAAACTACCTCATTGCGTTACTTTACTCATTTTATTGTAGGATTATCTCATAGGCAATTGAGCATTAAATAATTTCCGTGAACCCATCATCATCACCACCAACCAGTACAACTGCTACTACTTTTACTATTAAATTCCTTATATCATATAATCATCTCTATCATCTTTACAATCCCTTGAATTGCACTACTGCCTCAACCATCTAAAACTATACTAACTAACTGCAAAAACTGTTACAAAGTTACAAACTAGAAAACAGTACTCTACTAACATTGGCCTACTATTCACACAATTCGCACAATTCTTCACCAGTTATTTTCACCAAATGTGCACGGCCAATTTATCAGTAGTGAGTGGTACCTTTATTAATAAGTCCTCTGTATTATTCTCTATAGACCAATTTTCGATTTGGTCTAATTCCTATTTTCTCCCAATGATCATTCCTCACGTTCAGGTCTCCTCTGTCTAGTCTCGTCTTTTTTTACCTCACCTCAGACAAAACCTACATTTTTCATTCAGGTGTGTAAGTAAGCCATTGCCATTACATTATTTGTTGTTCACCCCGAATCCCCGAGTTTTTACCCGATTCGGTATTTCGGTTTCTTATTTAGATCAAAGCGTCTTTTTCACTGTAGTGCATGTCTAGCCTTTTCAGGAAGTAGACAGCTCGGTCTTGTTAATCGTTCTAGTTTTACTCCTATACTAACTACATACTAGTATTCAATATACAATTGAATATAGTTCCATGTTCCAGAACTCCAGCGTAGTTCCAGAAGATCACAAGTTTTACTCTGGTGGTCTAGTTTTTTTTATACTACTAGCACTATTAGTTTTGATTCTTCACTTAAGGAACTTATCATGAGTGAAGCGAGTCAATAAATAAAATGACAAACCACCTGTTTGCCTAGTCTACTTACCTACGTGTACGGAACTTCATTTATCTACCTACTTATGAGCATCAACGGTTGAATTGCATTTATAAAAAGAAATATTTTAATTTATAACAAGCAATCTCTTCTCCATGTGTGTTCATTCATTGTGTTGTTATAATCGTTTAAGCTACCAAATGTACCAAAGTGTCTCTCTGTTCTCTGTGTGTAATTGACTTGTTTTTTCATAGTCTATGGTTTACATTTACATTACATCTCTACATTAGTATATACAATAATAATTGTATTAGTTGTTAATGTAATAATAAATCTAATACTCTTCCGGGATCTCATGTTCCATCCATTCCATTCATTTTATCCTGACTACAATGCAAAAATAATCACGTTGTAATTCAAAGCCGAAAAGTAATCGGTGGGATTGGACTCTGTCTGTGGAAAGGAAACCCTTTCTTGTCTGACTACATGAATTTTTATTACATTGGAGTTTCGAATTTAAAATCGTTAAACTTTTGACCTTCCATGTGCATGTGGTGTGGTTTAACAAATGTAAATAGGAAGTCAGTAGATCAGATATTAAGCATTCTTATAGCTTCTACTGACTAACTAACTGCATGGCTTCAAGTG
>JAQFZZ010000941.1:0-13448 GCA_034696405.1 Isotoma caerulea
AGACGGACAGACAGACAGACGGATGGACACGAACGTTCGCATAAAGTGCTTTCGCTTCGCTCCCGCACTTAATAATATAGTCATTAATTGAGTGAGGAGCTGGAGTATTTCAAACCCATATTTTAAACGCTAACTTATGGTTACACCACAAAAACTTCAAGAACTTTAAATCGATCAATTTTAAAAACTATAAGGAAGATAATTGTCAATTGTGTAACTCCTTAAAATGTTAATAGACTGGAAATTGACGTCAAATCGGTCTAATTCAAATTTTATTTTATTTAGGTAATAACATATTATTAATGATATACCTCATATACCTTAACAATGCAATGAAGTATAATATTATAATATAATGAAAAATGAAGTAAAGTATGCTTTTACTTTATTTGCGGCATAATATTTTTTGATAACATTATGTTTATTAAATACCAATAAATTTCATTACAGTCAACAGTTTGGGTCTGCGTCTGGCTGGGTTAATTATATTTGGTTATTTTTCATATAGTCTGCTTTAAAATTAATGATGATAACCTTTGATCTTACGCTCCAGTATTTTTATTTATTTTTATTCGTATTGATATGTCAGTAAATGTCTTCATTTAAAATTCAATTATTCAAGAAAACGCTTTTCTTTCCCGACAAAGTAAAATATACATGATTTTAAATTGCAATACGTTCATACAGATACAATCAATCAATTCTGTCAATCAATCCAATTTAATTTCAATAAAGTTTATTAAATTCATGAAAATAATGCAAACTTACCTACATACAATTGCGAGATGAATCGATCTTTCTGATAGTGAATTAAAATGCGAAAGTAGAAGGATGGGTTGGGTTATTAGTTAGCTGTAGTTTAAAAGCTCAAAGATCGATCTGTCAGTTTCTCAGAAAACATACTATATGTATTACTATTTCAACATAATTAATGTAAAATTAAGTTAACTCGTGCCTCTTCATTCATTCTACAAATAACTTCTTTGCAATTTTATGTTTCAAAAGATTTCATTGTCAAAAGGGGCTTTCTTCTTTGTAATTATCAATTATTTACGCAAGTTTTTACGAATTATAAAATGATTGGAATCTATTTTAAAATTAAAGTTTTTTTATCAACTATGAATTGCACACTATATGGTAAGAATACTTTCCAGAAAAAATTGTTCATACCTTTTGTCTAATTACGAAATAAATGCATTTCTTCTAAAAACGAATTGTTAACTATATAAATCTGCTGGCTGTCATTAAATTTTTCAATATTTTGTTTCACATTAAATCTAAAGAAATTGAAATTCATTAAAAAGAAGTAACGCGAATTAAAACTCCAATAAAAATGTTCTTCTGTCAAAAGTGAAAACCATGTACACAACAGATTCATCTTCTCTTCTAATTGCAACAAGCAAAATTTAAAATATTTAAACGATTTGGAAGTCTTCTTTGATCACTAATTGCATTCTCATATTGCGATTCTGTATCTACAGTTTTTTATGCTCATACTCATAAATATAAATATGAGTTGGCCATATATCTATGTATAATTAAAAAATGAATCAAAGGGTTTAGTTTAATTTTGACTATATACTCCGCATTTTACGGCAATAAATGGTTAATGCTAAATGTTGAGTCAGATTATTGTATACAGAAAACTGGACATTTAAAATGTTATGATTTCATTAACCTTAAGTCAATGTCAACAATACATGCATTTTAATTTAATATTCTACATACTATTATTGATGACGAGGTAAGACCAGCCTGTTTTAATTAATCTAATTGGACCCGTTACAAGAAATTAGTTTTAGCCTTTACTTTGACCATCCCAAAGATTTTGAAAAAATATATTACATTTCGGATTGAATTGTGGATTTTGGTGACTTTGTGCGTTTTATGAAACTTATCGCCCTGGAAGACACTATTCATACTTTTTTGGACAAATACGAACAGACCAAATGCCAAGTCCAACTTGAACTGTAAAGAAATAAAACTAAAATGTTGAAATGGAATTGTAAAAATGTATTTTGAAATCAAAAAACAATTTTATATGTTTTTATTGTATTTTAATATATTAAATATATGACTGATAAAAAATTGCATTATTGTAAAACTTTATTTTATTGACTGTTAAAGTTTATTCGAAATAATTCAATTTTGCTTATAAATTATTTTAAACATCTTAAAAAATGATACTTTGATAATTTAATACTTTTAATTTTAATATTAACATTAGAATTGTCCCCAGTCCCAAGCATCATTCCACTAAGAATAGGCTGAATGGGACACTTCATTTTGACCCCACTATTTTCCATGATGACCATGACCATGACCATGATGACCAGGATTATAATGACCATGAGGATTATAATGTCCATGTTGTCCATGATGATGGTGACCATGACCATGACCATGGTGATGATGTCCATGATTGTCGTAAGGTTCTCCTGTAAATAATAAAACTCAAATAAAGTCAACGCATTTCAAACAGTATGGAATGACTAATTTAAAAGTTTACACTTACCCTCAACCATGTTCACAGCTAAACTGCAATAAAGAGCGATGAGAACAAATACGAGGATAGAAGTTGACTTAAAACTCATGTTTTAATTTGAAATTTTTAAAATTAAAATCTCTGAAATTTCTAGTTAAAGTTTAAAAACTTTAATTGACTAAGGTAAGTTATTTTTGATACAAGGACAGCCTGCACAGTTTGTGAATCGAATGATGGACCTTTCAATTCGGTTCACTTATATATACCCGTTAAAGTGCATAAATTGACAACTCTTCTAATATTCACTTTCTAAATTGTATAATATGCAATTTTATAGTTGGACAGTGTCAAAACCAAGTATTTATGTTTATCATTTCACCACTAGATACGTAAGCGGGTAGTGAACTTCCTTGGAATCATTAATTACTTGAGATAAGTACACACTACAGACAATTCTGAAAAACATCCGGAAAAAAGTACATCTTGAATCTGTATGAAATTCAGAAGTATTTATAGTACATATAAAAGCAGGTAAATATTGACACTTCTTGCCGATCCTATGTCTTTGTGCATACAACAATTACGTGGATTCTTATAATCTAAAAATATTCAATGTCATTGTCGAAGAACTTCTTTGTATTGAGCGTAGTGCTGACTTACGTACGTATGTTATGTATGAATTGTTTACCTGATAAAAACGTTAAAAAAGTTTGGACAATCTTCAATCGTCTATCCCATGTTAATTTCAATTTGCATGTTAGCAAATAATAACCAACCGTTCAAGCATTTCATGTAACTTATAAACTAATATCAATCTTAAAGAAATGCCCATGTCCAGAAATTCTAGTAGCATCTTTTATCATTATGAAACAAACTATTGCAATTTTCACTTTTACATTTTTTGCCCAGTTGGATAGTTGGACAATGACTTAAAAAATAAACTCTTGGTAAACAGTATAAGCAAGTGCAGAAGCGCGTGAACTGAATACGAGAATTATAAATCTCAATGACACAGTGTGTGTTTGTGTGTGATATCTGTCTAGTGTCTGTCGTCTGTAATGAATGTCAAAGCATGACATACTCGTCAAAACCTATCCAAATATATAAACATTGAAATTTGACCTTTGACCTCATTTTGTGACCTTAAAGGTAATCCTACACTATAAGTGTCCTATCTCATCTTGTTCCACTCGTCAAGATCTATCCAAATATATAAAACTTGAAATTTGACCTTTTTTGACCTTTGACCTCAATTTGTGACCTCCCTGACCTTGTAGGACAAAAACGGTTGTTACAGTTGAGTTTCTGACATTTCGTAGATATGAAATCATATATTACATGATTTTTATGTATTTTGCGCTTTGAAGCGCTCATAAGCGCGACCAGTGCGCTCTGTCGCAGCGCGCTAATTTTCAATACCGAAGGCTAAATTGATCTAACGAGTCCAACGCAAAAAACCGCATGTCAAAATGTCAACCCGTTCCTGAGCTACAGTACGCTTCCGCACTTAATAATAGGGCGTATTAAGAGTTAAATTGCAATTTTTTTATCATTTCAGCTGGAAAATGGTCAATGTAACCATAGGAAATTCTGGTTTCCATATGATACTTTCGAAGATTCTTCATAAAATGTCTCTATGCTGCCAATGTTATTTTCGGACAATTTTATTTCTGACCCGCATGGGTCAGCTATAAGGCCTTACATTGGTTATCGTGAAACCACGTAAACTTTTCCATAATTTTATCTTTCTAAAAACGTAAAATTCAGAAAAATCTGTTCACGGGTTATATTGCTACAAGGTTTCAAACACCTGAACCTTTTACAAAATCACCCTGTACAATAAATTCGGACTATTTCAAAACCACATCCAAATTTATCTAGTCCTCAAAATGACACATTGTGGTTACGACACAAAAACTTCAAGAACTTTAAATCGATCAATTTTAATAACTATAAGGAAGATAATTGTCAATTGTGCAACTCATTAAAATGTTAATAGACTTGAAATTGACGTCAAATCGGTCTAATTCAAATTTTATTTTATTCAGGTAATAACATATTATTAATGATATACCTTAAAAATAACAATGCAATGAAGTATAATATTATAATATAATGAAAAATGAAGTAAAGCATGCTTTTACTTTATTTGCGGCATAATATTTTTTTGATACCATTGTTTTTATTAAATACCAATAAATTTCATAGCAGTTTGGGTCTGCGTCTGACTGGGTTAATTATATTTGTTTATTTTGCATAGTCTGCTTAAAAATCAATGATAATAACCTTTGATCTTACGCTCCAGTATTTTTATTTATTTTTATTCGTAATATTTCAGTAAATGTCTTCATTTAAAATTCAATTATTCAAGAAAACGCTTTTCTTTCCCGACAAAGTAAAATATACATGATTTTAAATTGCAATACGTTCATACAATCAATCAATTCTGTCAATCAATCCAATTTAATTTCAATAAAGTTTATTAAATTCATGAAAATAATGTAAACTTACCTACATACAATTGTGAGATGAATCGATCTTTCTGATAGTGAATTAAGTGAATGAAAGTAAAGGTTATTAGCTGTAGGTTAAAAGCTCAAAGATCGATCTGTCAGTTTCTCAGAAAACATAATACCATATGTATTACTATTTCAACATAATTAATGTAAAATTAAGTTAACTGGTTCCTCTTCATTCATTCTACAAGCAACTTCTTTGCAATATAATGTTTCAAAAGATTTCGTGGTAGTAGTTAAAAATTTTCCTTTTAAAGGCATATTACCAAGAAAACATATATTGTAACGGTACTACAATAAGCGTCCTTCATCGTTCTATATTTAAAGATTTTAACTACAGAACATAAAATAAAATCTATTATCAGAAAGCATTAATAAGAAAACAGTAATTTCTTTTTTGATGTTCAAGTTAAGAGCAAACTTAAACTAGGTTAGGTTTAGAACAAAGTTGGTTTTACTTTCATCCAGAATCTAAACATTTTGTTGTCTCTTGTAGGGTACCAATTGTATAAGAAATAGATAAATTTACATTCAGCTAAATCGATTCATAATTTTATACGAAAAACGCTAATAGTGAAAACATTTTCATAATTCACAACAAGGTCCTGGTTATAAATCCTTACAATCTCTGTTTTATTTCTCTAATGCATTTTAAATAATTTAAGGCCTTTTCATAACTTTTAACCTCAAAGGACAATGGCAAACGTTGGATTTCAAAATGATTCAGGTAAACTCTATAAAACCCATTTTGATTAAATTTATTTACCAGAAATTACTAATTGGAAAGTACAAAGGACTAAGAATACTTTAAATGGAAAAGCACATAAATCATATTAAAATATTAATAACGTATCACCTTTTATTTATTAATTTCTTTTCAATAACTTCACAGAATAATCCGATCCGCAAACAGGCAAAGAATAATATAGCACATAAACTTACCTATACAGGCTATACATTGCAATTCTCAAAAATAAGAAACCTTCTACAACTCCACTAATGAACCATGGCTTATCCTAAAATCTTAAATAAAATCAATTGAAATACAAGAACGAAAGATGCCTCATTATTTTACTTCCCGTAAAAACCTGCTAACAAAAAACTTCCCAATTAACCTAGCCCAACGAAACGACTCTCAATGAATAATTCATAATATGAAAGTTGATCCCGAAGAAGAACTCATTTCAGCATTTTTTATAGAATACAAAATACAACAACCGAAAGTACTTCCTCATAGCAAGTATTATTATTGAGTATCGAAAGTGCTTAACCTTTTACAATTTATTTATTTACACAAGAAAGAATCCCTACCGGGAGCAAAAAGCCAGTCTCATCATATTACATACGAATATACCCGTTCTTCTTCTAAAACTTCTAACCTGCACTGGTCTAGAATATTTAATGTTATGTTATTATTATTGTATTTTTAAAGTAATGAGGTCTATGACATTCTTCAATTTTTCTACTTCTTGCCTTCTTAGTTCTTTCATACGATACACACCAGACAATCTAGAAGTCTAGAATTGTATAGAACTAAAAATCTAGCTCATAATAGAACAATCAATAGTTAATAGTTTTTAGTTGAAAAATTTTACTATTTAATTGTGACATTGTTTAAAGAGGCTGAAAATAATAATGGACATTGAGAAGTCAAGGTAGTCTATCAAAGAAGTAATAAGACTTCCTGTGCCAACTGTCCCTCACCTTCTGGAGTAAAAATGGGACCTCAGAAAAGAATCTCTGACTCTCCACCCATTGACATAAGACAATTACCTCAGACAGTGGGGAATGGACCGGCTATTTGTACTTGTAACAATAATGAGACTGAGACTGTTGGAGCAAATTTGGCAGTACCCACTGCTGCCCTTGGAAATGGAAATGCTGGAACCCCACAGGGTGATGGAACGGTTAGGATGAAAAGACAGATTGGATTACTTGGAGGAGTTTCACTCATTGTTGGAACTATGATTGGTATTTAAAAATGGAATTGAAGGCTGGATTGGATTTGTCTTTCAGGAAAAGGAGGTTAAAAATTTACATTGTTTTATAAATTCTCGTAGGTTCGGGAATTTTTGTTTCACCCTCAGGACTTTTAAAAAAGACTGGTTCAGTTGCTCTGAGTCTTATTGTGTGGTTTTTATGTGGGATTTTAGCTACGTTAGGTAATTTTTTGACTGAAATTTTTAAAAATTTTATAGTAGATCAGTTATCCTTGATAGTTCTAGAATTTCTGTAATTAATTAACAACTTTTAATTTTAGCTGCATTATCATACTGCGAATTGGGTACAGTTGTACCTCGAAGTGGGGGCGAACATGCATATTACATGGCTGCATACACACCCTTACATAAATTCTTTGGCGAGTTGCCTGCATTTCTTTTTTCCTGGGTATGATTATAATTTATAATTAATCTGCAATTCCATTCTTTTAAATAAGCCTTTCAGTATATGTTATGATTTTATCTTTTAGTTTTTAATAGAATGAACAGTTATGTTTTATATATGCAAATATTTAGCTTACAGTTCTTCTCCTAAAGCCATCCTCTCTATCCATCGCAGGAATGGCATTCGGGCAGTATGCGCTTTCTCCACTAATTGATCTTTTAGGATTATGTGACACTTTTACGGAAACGTGGAATTATGAAGTGGGGAAAAAATTTCTCGCCGTTGTTTTTGCATGTCCGTTCTAAATTAATTAATTATTTTAATTAATTGTGACCTTTAAAAGATTTAAATTGAAAAAATTAAAAAACCCAAAGGTGCAATAGCCACAGTAAACATCTTAAGTGCCCACGCAGCCACAAAAGTGCAGATTGTATTCACAGGAGCCAAAATCACAACAATGCTAATCCTCATTGCAATTGGGATTTACAAATTGTCTTTAGGAGAATTTGGAGCAGTTGGTGAAGACTGGGAAGATAGTACAGCGGATTATGGGGCAATTGCCGTTTCATTTTATAGTGGATTATGGTTAGAAATTTAAAAACATTTTATTAATTATAAAAATTAATTTCAAAAACGATTTCCGAATGACATTTCCATAATTATTTTTTAAAAGGGCATACGATGGATGGAACAATTTAAATTTTGTTACGGAAGAACTTCAAAATCCGAAACGAAACTTGCCCTTATCCATACTCATAGGAATTCCTATCACAACTTTGTTATATATTTTAGTTAATATTGCATACTTGACTGTTCTCGATACGAACTCTTTAATCAATTCTCAAGCTGTTGCAGTGGTATGCGTTTTTAGAAAAGAAATCAAATTTTGTAGGATATTAAAAACTTTTATACTAAAAGTGTTGCATTTTAGGATGTGGGAAACGCATGTCTTGGAGATTTTAAATGGATTATTCCTTTACTCGTGTGCTTATCTACGATTGGAACTGCTAATGGTTCTATGTTCACTGCTGGAAGGTAGGCTAAATTATTCGAATTCGCATCAAGCTTATTTTTTCGTTATTTTAGCCCTATTTATTGTTCAGAAAAAAGAGATGGTTATTTTTTTTTATAACAAAAACATATTATCTGCTTCGTCTGATTCTTAATACTTTCAAAATTGATCATTTCGGATCCGTTTGAATCTAGTATATACATTTCCCATTTC
Organism: Isotoma caerulea; assembly: GCA_034696405.1. Taxonomy (NCBI): domain Eukaryota; kingdom Metazoa; phylum Arthropoda; class Collembola; order Entomobryomorpha; family Isotomidae; genus Isotoma; species Isotoma caerulea. The sequence goes on from JAQFZZ010000941.1 coordinate 8,612, forward strand.
CAGATTTTTTTTTACAATTTGCTTTTGGAATGCAATTCTTACAGAATATCGTACGTAGCTGGACGAGACGGGCACATGGTGGATATACTTTCCTACTGTCATGCTAAAAGACTGACACCTTCGATAGCAATAATTTTAAATGTAAGTTCAAAGCAGGGTTGCAAATTTCCCACTTCAGTCAATCAAAAGTGGGAAAATGGGAAAATCGATGGGAAAATCGATGGGAAATTGGGAAAATGGGAAAATAAGCTGGGAAATCGGGAAAATAGGGTATCTTGACCAATATCTTCCAATAGATCCTCATAATGAGATTTTCAACTCTTTGGATAATAACATTTAGGAATTTTTTGTTTTAGATTCGTAATCTATATAAAATTTCGAAACTTTTGGTGCATAATATGCTAATGTTTAGTCACTTATATTTATTCCATAAAATGATGGAATAAAGTTTAAGTAAAAAATACTTTTATACTTAATTTAAAGCTTAAATTAAATATAACTCATTGCAGAACAACTTCCTACTTGTTTCTTATAAATTAGAAAAAATGTTTGGATAATTTCCCATTTTCCCAGTGGGATTTCCCACTTCCGATTTTCCAGTTTGCAACCCTGGTTCAAAGTTCAACCTAAAAAATAGTCTTCTATCAGCTAAAAAATTGCTTTAAATCTGTACACAGGTAGTATTAGCCCTTCCGATGATCTTTAACAGCAGTATAAACAAATTAATTGATTTATTTGGCTTCGCCTCTTGGATAATTTATGGATTGGCATTAGCTTGTGTCCTCGTTTTGAGAAAGACGCAACCCGACGTTAAAAGAACTTTTAAGGTTTTAAATCTTTATTTTACTACCCCAATTTTGTATAATTATGATAGGAAATTATAAGACAAATTTTATTGATTTCAGGTGCCATTAGTAATCCCAATAGTTGCGATTTTAATGTCAATATTTCTAGTCCTCGCTCCTCTTGTAAGCGATCCTAAGTTTGAATACCTTTACGTTCTTGGGTTTACTCTTTTGGGAATTATTATCTATTATCCCTTCGTATATAAGAAATATCAGCTTCCGTGTATGCGTAAGTTTAGTTTAATATTTATTAAAAATCATTATACTCTTTTAAGTTTAATAACTGCTAAATATTCACAAATTAAAATGATTTTATTGATTGTTTAGCAAAATTCACTCAGATAATTCAAGCCTTGACAATGACCGTGCCATCGCCTTACAAAGAAGATTAATAATGTTTAAAAGTAATTTAATTTTAATAGCTGTGATTTTGTACATTAAAATTTTACATGAAATCGAACGCCTAGTTTATGGACAACGTTTTTATGCAATACATAAATTTTAGAATTAATCATTGACTAGAAATTAAACTTATATTTATTTATGATCAAAATTTTTAATATTACTGAAATAATAAATTGTTGCTAGTCATTGCATAATATACAATATAAAATTATCTCTCGTCTCGTTACTCGTTGCTTTATTTATAACCTTCGATTTTATATATTTTTTAAAACCACGAAGAAGTGTATTTTTAGAATTTAACACTAGCAAAAAATCAAACTTGGTAAGCAATGGAATGTTTTTGATTTCACTTGTTGACTGTATTACTCCAGCAAAAGTAAATCCACTTAAATCGTCCATAATATTTACAATTTACTTGAATTTACATGCAAATGTTTAAAAATAACTGTGAGAGAGGTAGATATAGATAAAAGGTCGGTGTACATGTATGGAATTTTGATCACGTGCAGGTGCAACATAACAATCTTGCTGATAACGATAAGCCCTAGAGTTATAATATCAGGAACTTTGAACTATTTTTTCATTTTTAATTTTTATTTATAAGAAACAAAATGCTAAAAATTTTTCCAATGAAATGAACCATTCCAAATTGCAATATAAAAGCTCGTCCACCTTGCCTACTTTTACGTTTTCATTTTCTTCATGTATATTTTGTTCCCACGCCTTTTCCTTTTATGTTGATGACTTTAACTATAATATAATGTGAGGCAGATAAGTAAAATGCAGAGAAGAAAAGTGATTCTTATTCTTTGAGTGAAATGCATATGGGATTATAAAACTTTAGAAAGTGCTAAGTATTTTACTTAAGATTAGTCATTAAGTGAAAGTACTCTTTCACCCTGGCCCAGGTAAATAATACAATAAAATCCTATCCTATCTGAGAAATGTTTATAGACATGCATAAAAGATAACCATTTTTATTGCAGTAAATTAAGTATTAATTGTGCATTTCTTCTACCTCGTTTCCAGAACCCCTTGACTTTTCGTATGAATTCGCAAAATCGTAAAATACTTGAGACTCGTTTATTCTGGGAACTACTAATATCCCCCTACATTTGCATATATATATACTTGAGTAATCAATCTTTTGAACTGTCCAATTTAAATAATTTAACATAAACCAGACAGCTTTTATTCATTTGATGATAATGAGAACAAAAGCGGAACATGGTTTTACCCACGAATATATTAATATAATACCTTTATTGTACAATATAATCTGTATGCATACACAATTAAATTCCCACCATATCATTGTCATCTATCACTCAGGATAGAAATTGTATCATGAAATTTAACAAATTATATAATTATTCGTATCTGGTTGAGTCAGAAACTTATCTCACATCTAAAGGTATATATTGATAACTTAAGGCGTGATATTCAATAAAAAAAACAAATAGGTTAACTGACTTGATACACATTTAATATGAGTAGTAAAACAAGACTAATCCCTTTCAATCAAAGTCTATTGTTTATAGTTTTGACAAGTGAGTCTGCTGATCGCTGGATATTTAATACTCAATAGTACTCACGGTATCATTATAACAAGAGATAACTTTATTCTGATTCCAATTCTGTATAAATATTTGACATGATATTCAGCGTGATTTTGATAACGAATAAATAAAAGTCACAATAAGCTGTTTCATTGACTACATTAAGCATTCAGAATCTCACATTTGTATTAATTGATTTACTCTATCATGCACCTTACTTCTTTGTTGATTTAATATTGTAGAAAACTAAATAATAAAGTATTTTTACTCCCGAGCATAAATTATTTTTATTTTAAATAGTGTAATAATTTTAAGTCACAATGGAGAACCAAGGGTTTCAACCTGAGCCAGGTGAAAATATAAATATTTTATTCATAGTTGTGTCATTCCTTGAATTGAAAACTTATGAAATCGACTTCATAAGGGTTTCTAGACAGTAAATTTATGTGAAATTTTTAGAAAATCCACGCCATGACTTACCACAAAAGCTTTATGACGATGGAAAGTCCTCAACACAAAATAACACAACCAAAGTGGACCTAACCGGTGAAACGGTTCATATGAAAAGAGAAATAGGGCTTTTCGGAGGAATATCTTTGATTGTAGGAACTATGATAGGTGTGAAATCGTATGATTTAATTCTTAATAAAACATTTTCATAAATTCTTTTTTTTAATTCTTAAAAAAATATAATTTTTAAATTTGAATCAACAGGTTCAGGAATTTTTGTTTCCCCACAGCGTCTACTTGATCGTACAGATTCTGTTGCAATGAGTATCACAGTCTGGGCCGCTTGTGGTGTGATTGCCACCTTAGGTAACAATATTTTATAAATTACGAATCTAAAAGTTTTTAAAATATAAAATAAAATTTTATAGCCGCTTTATCATATTGCGAACTGGGCACAGTTGTGCCTCGGAGTGGAGGTGAACATGCATACTATATGGCGACATTTGCCCCCCTCCACAGATTCTTTGGACAGTTACCTGCCTTTCTCTTTTCTTGGGTTTGTTATTCATATAATAATAATAACTTTCAAATTACTAAAGAAAACATATTAAATGAAATTTTTAATACAACAAATGATAACAAAACACAGATGACAGTTTTGCTTCTAAAACCATCCTCACTGGCCATCGTCAGTTTAGCATTTGGTCAGTATGCGCTCTACCCGATTTTATCCGATGAGCCTGGTGCAAAATTTTGCATGACTTTTAAAGATAAAGATGACTATATATTAGCTACAAAGCTCTTAGCTGTCTTCATTGCCAGTACTATAAATTACGTTATAGTTATTCACATAATTATGCTAATAAATTTTCTTTTACAGAAAAAAAATTCTCTTGCAATTTTTTCAGTGTTAATCGCCGGAGTGAACATTATAAGCTCAAAGTTGGCCACGCGAGTAGCGGTTGTCTTTGTGGTAGCAAAGTTATCAGGAATGGCATTAATGATTGGTATCGGACTTTACAACGTTTTTAAAGGCGACTGGGGATCTTTGACTGGAGAATGGGATACGAGTGACAAGGCTTCCATTGGAGATATCGCTGCATCATTTTACAGTGGACTTTGGTAGGAAATTAATGCATTGCATTCATGATTTTAATATTCTAACGAAGGCATATTATGCAATTCAAAAGATAAATTTCCTTTCAAAAGGGCCTATGACGGATGGAACAATTTAAACTTTGCTATGGAAGAGTTATCAAACCCATATAGGAATTTACCATTGGCAATTATGATTGGAATTCCATTAGTCACTGGACTCTATGTTTTGATAAATCTCTCATATCTAACTGCTTTGAGCAAAGTAGCTATGATAGCCTCTGAAGCTGTGGCAATTGTAAGTCAAAAACTAAATCATATTTCATATTACTTGTGTTGTGATTAACCTTGCACTTATCATAGTTGGGGCCATTTTTGGGTCAAAATATTTAAAACTTAAATAACAATCCTTGCCGTTGATAGTGACCAATGTGAAAGTGACCAAAATTTGAATATTTAAAGTGGCCAAAATTAGTGAGAAAA
>JAQFZZ010000942.1:0-13444 GCA_034696405.1 Isotoma caerulea
AAAAAAAGTAAAATAATGTAATTCAACATGATTTTCTTGTGGAGACATCCTGGAGAACGCGTCAACATAATATTATTGTTTTTTTAAATTTAACCTTGGCATGGCTGTTTGACAATACTGCAAGGTGAGCTTGATCTTATACGGAAATAATCAACGGTTTACATTGTTCTCACATTTAATAATAACAGCTATAATATTTAATATTAAAGATGCACACGTGGAGAAAGTAGTTAAGTATAATATTCACATGCACACATTAGTCGAGAAAGTGGAAAGAGCGAGAGAAGTAAGAGGACAGAGTGCAGTTTCAGAATATTAGTTAACACAGGAGTCAGTGGTAATCACAGAAGAGAGATCGCCCTTTACAGTAGACTACTCTACTGTACTTCTGTAAAGTGTAAAGTTCTACTGTAAAGGGCGATCTCTCTTCTGTGAGTGGTAATATTTCTTGTAGTAATTGTAATGGTAGTGGTGATGGTAAGTAAGGTAAGGTAATCAGTACAGACAGATAATAGGCCAACAGTTTTTGAGCACAAGTTTAACAATGAAAATATAATATAGAGAAAAATATGTTGACTTGACATTCAGTCAAATTCTCATCTTTTTTGAAAATAAAGGAGAAAATTTGATCACATCTTTGGTACAGTTTATCATATCAGTCCATCATACATCCCGTTGGGTCGAAATCACTTTCTTTTCATGCTTCAGAGGGGGAAATAATTTATAAGGAAGAGCCTTTCTTTGTGTTGCAGGAGTCCACAAATGGATTTTTAGCTCTGTTAAATGTTAGATCTTACCAAGTAGTTAGGTACGCTTAATATAGATTTTGGTATTCCATTCTGCTGCAAGACATCTTCTTAAGAAACATAATAACGTAGTCAATATATACCAAAATCCATGATTCATTCTTACAATTGGAGAATGAACTTTTTGAAGATTCATTTCTATTTATATATAAAACTGTAGCGTTTATCTACAATAGTTTATCAAATATTTTCGTCTGTCAATTCAGTTATAGTTAGAATAATAAGTTGTGATGAATTAGCTTGACTAATGAAAATCAAAATCCATGCAAGTCGTTGTGTGCGTAGGTGGCAAAAGTTTATGAACTCTATATTATGCTTTCTAATCTTGCAACTTAAAGCACTTCGGGCGTAGCCTAGTGAACACGATGTTTCATAATGACACACAATAGGCTTTGTGAGTAAATAACCGTGCTTTGATTGTTAGTGGAGAAAGCAGATTTTATTTTTTATGCGAATTATGCAGCTACACCTATTTATTCTTGCTGTTTTAATTTTTAGATAGATTTTGATAGGAAAACAAAGAGCAAAACAAAATTATAATCATTTTGATCATAAGTATTTTATGCAATGAAATTTTTAAAACAAAAATTTTAACAATCTTTTGAAATCACAAATTAGCTTAATAAGTTAATAGAGCAATAGTTTCATATTCTGTTTAGAATTACTGACAATCGCTCACGTACGGCTTTTTGGAAGGAATGTAAGCAAATTGTTCATATGGCTTTCTTTAAAATGTAAGAGATGCGGAAATATCAAATTCCACTTTCCGGTATGCTATTGCTATGCACTATGTATGACTTTTACAATATTTGTAACTTCCTTGTTTAGACCAAAATGAAATTGTATCTTTTGATAATAGTTCCAACAAGTATGACTAAATTGCATGCTCAGTGCCATTTAAGGTGAAGGTGTTCAATATTTCTAGTTTCATTCATGCAATAGAAAAACGGTGTACGTTTTATGGAACCAAAAATCCTTTTTTTGACTATGCTTATCGTAGAGTAATGATAATGAGCTTCTATAGTTTATATTAAATTAAAAACTGACTGAGTTCATAGGTTTTCTTAGATTGTGATGCCTGGGAGATTAAGTGAAAGTCTAGAAGTGCCTTGTGATGGGATCGTAATATATTGAGAAACTTTATCCATGGTTCGATTTGTACAACAGATTAAGCAGGATTTGACCTCAAATATTAAGATATTTTATATTTTTAGACACATATAATATTCTTTATTTAGTACGATGTCTAAAAATAGTATACCATACCATCAAAAATACAAACTCCATTAATACAATAGACCTATGCATCAACAGAATTAAGTTACGATTTGGTCACCACAGCAAGCTGCAGATGGATTATAGTTTAAGTATATTAAGTAATACCAACATAATGAGATATGATTCGGACGTTGCTGCTAAATATTATTATAATAATACAGCGTAAATTAAAGCTTCAGATAAAACATAATACTTCTAGTATTAAAACATGCGGTTTTGTTAAAAGTGACTTTACCTTACACAAAATAATAACGACTATTCAAGGAAAGGTAATTGTTTGTTTACGATTACGATTACGTACGACACGGTTGTTACTTATGAGTTTATGACAATGATAATAATAATAATAATAATAATCATAATAATAATAATGTGGTAATAATGATAATAATATCTGAAAAAACTAGTCAGTCGAAGGTGCCTTGAATACATTTATAAGAAAGTTCTTTTACAGTTCTCTGTCTGTCACTGGATTCATATTTATGTGGAACTGTGCATTTCACTCAACCGGATATTTTATTTTTTAAATAATTAATGGATCTGCTTTGAAGCAATTGATGAACATTTAAGGAATAACAAGAAATCAAAGCTTTTAACAAGTAAAATGATATTTTTAGTGTTTTTTTGGCAGATATGATTACGAATTTTAAGTACATATGAAGAGGCATGAAACTACGTATATTTTTTATACCATAATTTTTTATTATGAAGAGACAGAGGTTTATTTTTTCTTGAGAAAGTAGTTTAGCTTGTAGTGAACGGCCGTTTTCATTTGGCAATATTTTTGAGAAGGGACACTTTACATTGAACAGTTAAGTTAGGTACAATTTTTGGTGTGCTATTATAGTATTGTTCTAGATACGATTTGATTTACGAACTTGAGTAATTTGAGACGAACAACTTTATCCATTAAAACACACATATGTAACATACAGAGATGATGATGAAAGGTAGTAAGAGGAACGAGGAAGATGAGATTTTAACGCAAAACTCGACACTTGACACGGTGAAAAGACGTAGGAAGAAGCTCAATTTTTTGATGAGCTTCATATATATATATCTGTGTGGACACATAATAACCTTATTATATGAATACAAGGGCTCAGCAGGGCAATCAGATAAATCTCCAATTAGTGACTTCTGATCTGATGATGGTTGAAAGTATGATGATTGAGGGCAGCCGACTATAAGGACAATTTGAAGGAAAGGAGTCACGAGACACTTAGACACACTCTTGTTGTTGTGATAATTAAATGCGGAAACCAACCGGTGTTCTATTTGAACTGATGGAAGATAAATAATTGTGGAATTTTACAATTGTCTAGAGTGGCGATGGTGGCCAGATCACAAACCAGTCGTGACAACAATGTCTTGTGATGTAATAGTATGGGGCAAAGTGGACTGAGCAAGACGCTGTTGAGCTTGTTGACTACTAAGCTGTTGTTGAGACATTGACATGGATTGTTGTGGCTGTGGAGGACCCATCATATGACCTGGTGTAACACTGAGACCAACGCTTCCACTTGTACTAGAATTAGCTGTACTGGCAGTCGCTGTACTATTCGACGCACATTTCTCCCTTCGCGTCCTCAACTTTGTATGAACTTTGGCATGTCGTTTTTTCTCATCTGACCTAGCAAACTTACGTCCACAAGTGTCGCACGAGAAAGGTTTCTCACCCGTATGAGTACGAACGTGAGTGGTGAGATGATCTGAGCGAGAAAAGCTTCGCATACAGATTCTGCACTGAAAAGGTTTTTGACCCGTATGGATTCGAATGTGTCTTGTGAGTTCGTCTGATCTACTGAACCTTCTGTCACAACCTTCCACAGGACATGCATATGGCCTTTCATGAACAGGGGTTTTGCTTGGTCGATTGGGGTACCTTCTTGGCTTTACCGGAACAAGTCGCAATGGCCCAGTCTAATAAAAACATCAGACAGCTATTAATTACCTTGCTCACCTTTCACCTTATCTCATACGTATAGTATAGTTTTATGCATATTAAAGAAGAGTAAGAAAAATCGGGTTATTACTTGAAAGGAGTCTCCTACCTGAGACAGAATCTCATGGCCTTTGGATGTGCTTGGGTTGTACTCGGCTAAACCTACTGATTGCTGAGCTGCGGATGAATCATGGGACGTGGTGGTTTCAACTGAAGGGGGACCTCCAGCACAATACTCCGCAAAGGGTTCTTGTTTTGGTATGACTAATTGTTCCTGAGTACTTTGTTCAAACTCCGAGGTTGCCCACGGATGGTATTTTGGCTGTTGCTGAGGTTGACTTTGTTGAGGTTGCTGTTGTCGGAAAGGGTCTTCTGTCAATGAAATACATGACGGGTCGAAAGAAAACTCTGACTGAGAGGTAACAAACTGGGAAGAGCCCGAATTCTGGGATTCAGTAGAGAATGATAATTGTTGAGGTTGAGAGGTTGGGGTTAAAATCCCAAACAGTGGGGCATAAAATGTTCTATCTGGGGATGGTAAAATCCAGTTGATTCCACCGGTTGGGGAACCCGCCGACTGGGGCAACGGAGTGTTTAGTGACGATTGTCCCTGTTGTTGTTGACTGATTGTTGGCATCGTGACCCGCAATCTCTGTTGCGGTGTCTGCTGTTGTTGTTGCTGCTGCTGATGTTGTTGTTGTTGATGTTGCTGTTGGTTGTGGCTGTGAGGATGAGATTCGTCCATCGACTGATGATGTGAAGGAAACATTTTGGGGCTGCTTGGAGGGCTCGAAACTGGAGTGTTCGTAGTTGAGGACAATGTCAGTTCCGAGTCTAAGGAACCTACACATTTCATTTTTAAACTGTTAACTCATTTCATTTGAATCTACCATAATATGCTTAAAATAGTAGTTGGGTAATGTTCCATCAATTTATATTGATGATGATGGTGAGATGCAGATAATATAATTTAAGAAAGCTATGCCTTACATGGAACCTTCTAAAGTGGATAACACATAGGTAATAATAAATCGGCAAAATTGTGCACTAATATGAGTGACCCTTCTTTTTCATATGTAATTAAAATGCTCACAAATGAATCATCCAAGGTGCTAAATCTATGGAATAGCAAATTTTACATTCGTTTTATCTCTCATCATCAGGTATGAATTTATAAACAAAGATGCACCTCAAGAGTAAGCAAACCTTTAGTAAGTATGAGAGTTCTCTCGCTCTCTCATCTCAAAAGATGAGACAAGTGAAAAAGTGTAAGAAAACTATCTGTAATGATATTCCAAGATTTGACTCGAGGGCTTATCATCATCATCATGGACATTTAGTAGTATCGTTGTTCGTACCTTATAGAAAACCCTAACCCACCCATCTAAAGCTGACATATAGCCTAATAATGTGACTCCAAGCACAAGTTTCCCAACTGGTTCTTCCCAGTACCTAAAATGAAAAATCTCTTATGTGCAGTACGGGCAGAGTTAGTATGATATGATGATGAGATTCATGGTATGTTTGAATGTACACTTCCAAGTTAGAAGTGAATGCCAACTTTGCTGCGAGTAGTAGTTCAGTGCAATGCAGTAATGTGTAAGAATATATAGTACAAGTTAGTACGCCTACGCGTTTTCGGAATGAGACATGCCTGAAAATAGCAGGACCCTCTTTCTCCAACAACCGTCCGTTTGGCACATGCATAAAAAACCAATGGTGACGTCAAATCCGAGTTTTCCTTCTGCAGTCTTCAAGCTGTTTATTATTCTTTTTTACTACTATTATTATACAGCTCTTCTGTTCACTATCAATATCCTCCGGAATGCCCGGTATCAAATGCATTCTTGTTTATCATCTTATGCGTTATCTTTCCTTCCAGCCTTCAGACTAGAATTAAAGGCCAGGTGTGTTTTTGTAAGTTAGTTACTCTATTGTTATATCTTTGTGTTATTTTTTACCTCAAATATCCACATAGTATATAATATAATATATATTGTTACCTAGTACTTGCTATATATTCTAATTTTATTGCATGTGCTAACTGAATCGTGGGAATTCCACGGCTTGACATTTTTTGTCAAGCATGAGTACATCAAATATGCATTTAATCATGTTTAAATATTGCATGTACGTTATTAGTATGTGTGAAATGTGTTTTGTACCATTATTTTTCATAACATGCTATTTCGTATGTGTGTAAGTAAGTAAACCTTGATCATACTTTCTCCTGCCTTCTACCTTCTACTGTTTACACTGGGTAAGAAATAGGGGTAAGAGTTATATAGTGTTAAGTGCATTTGAAATGAAAGCAGAGATAAAATAAACATACCAATAGGGGGTGGATCCAAAATTGGCACACTTGTGCCAAAGAATCCTGTTCCTGCTGCCGCAGTAACTGGAGTGTTTAAGCTGTCTTCAACTTTGTGATAGCCGTCAGAAGAGTGAATCGATTTGGGGTCAAGTTTCTCAAGCGAAATCGTATTCTCAGATGAGGGTGGACTAAAAGCGTCTCGCTTAAGTTGTGGAGATGTGGGTGGGGAAGTGGCAGTTGAAGGTGAGAAACAAAGGAGGCTAAGTGATACACAAGGTAGGACCCGGGGTTTCTTACGTTCTGGAACGTCCGGGTTAGATCCCGGGCTGGGGAAGTGACACAGTGTCAACACGGGGTCTTCTATCATTCTCATATTGGTGGTGGATGACTTCTCTTGTTCGGTTCTTGATGACGTCTCCGACTCTGCTGAAGAGAGAGAAATGGTCGCGTCAACCGGTGTCACCGGTGAACCTTCTGATGACAATGGCTTATCCACAGTTTAATTACTCCAAAGTACCTCAAGTTGGTCACCCTATCCTAACGATCAGTCTATGTCTCCACAATTAACTCCCTACTAGTCTACTAAGCATTCCTTTGTTTGTAGTACAGACAGAGATAATATTTTTATCTATGAGTGAGCACGCGTTCCCCCTTTTTTCAATTTAAAACTTATTTTCCTTTTTTCTCAACTTTTTCCCGTTTCTCTGGAATCGGTGAAAGTTTTTCCCTTTTCTTTCACCACTTTCTCCCGAGTTTCTTGTACTTGACTCTCTCACGTTTATCGTGAGAACCGGTGAGTAGTCTTGGAATAAATGCACCTTTTACTATAAGGTATTTATACAATATATGGGTAAATACCTTCTTGCCGTTCCTTTCCACACGGACCGCGAGCACCAAGTACTATATATTTGATAATAGGTAGGTAATTTGATACTATTTTCTTTTCTTATGGATTGTTATTGGGACTATTTAGCCAGTATGTAAAATAAAATAATATTCTACTTGTTGCTCATTTATTTTTTTATTTACTAATTGATGTATCAACATTATTTTTGAAAATGCACCTTCAGAAATACAGTATATTTTTGAGTAGCACCCCAAAGTAATAAAGAGATGAAGAGATCGGTCTAGCTAGACTCTTATGAGAAATGAATGGAATATTATGAAGTGAGAATGGTTAAAGTAGTATCTCAGTAGTTGTATTGTATAATATGAGATCAACTAGTAGTTTTGTTAAGTATAATAGAGAGTGGTACAATGAATGTTGTACTGGTACACAGTACAGAGAGATGTTCTTCTTGACTTTTTATTCAGAGAAGCAACTGAGTGTGAGATGTTTAGCAACTCACGGCTTGCTTGCAACTGAATGAGTCAACAGGAGAGAGAGGCAGATAAATTTTATGAATGAACTCGCCTTGTGCCATGGACCACCCTTTCCCCGACTGGATGAGGGGGTCATGACGTCAAAACGTACGAACATTTATGACGTCTTTTACTCTATATGCTTCCGAACACCCGAAACCCGGGTTTCTTTCGGGTCGATATCATCCGCCGAATTTCTCCTCTTAACTCGGGCTTTTTCCTTAGGTTAGATCAGCACTCTCTTTCTCTCCCTCACTGTCCCTTTCTCTTATTCTTATATTTATTATTACTATAATGTAATGCATTTATATATGAGGTTACGTTGCATAACTTTATACAACTACGTATGTACGCAAATACCTAATTTTCCCTTTCTCCAAGTCACGATCTTTAAGCAACTGCTCTGCAACCCTGGCAAAATAACAATAATAATAGTAGTATCATGTTTTTTTTGTAACTTTCTTTTCCAATACTTTTCTGTATCCTCTGGGAGTGGAAAGAAAGAAACCTGTGTACTACCGTCTTTCATACATATCTCTACTGGCTAGAGTCTATATCTAATGTGTATATTTTATGAGATTGCACAGTGGTGGTGGATATTGCATGCATACGGTCAATACGGTGGAGGCAAGTATGGTAGGTAGTAATCCACGAGGCAAGTAGACTTGAGTTAGATAGAATAATGGAGTGAGTGAAAGTGAAGTAGACAATTATAAGAGAAAATGGAAAGAGTGAGTGAGTGAATAGAAAAGACAGCCTCTGGCTTCTCAGATGGCAAAGTCACAGATATTTCACTGTCAAAAAGGTTATGATAATATTCGGGGCAATGTAGTCCTGTTTCCTCTAGGAATATCATATCATCATGAAGGGAAACAGGTAGGAAAAAGATTTATGTAACTTCGCCTACACAAAAATTATTTCAATTAAGTCACCTTTACAAGGCAGAGAATGGCACTCGTACAAACGAAATAAAAGGGTCCACTTGACTTTTAATCTTATCTACAAGTTCAGCCAGGCACTACACTGTTTGTATGATGTAGGAGTATGTATATATAGTGCATCAATACATAAGTCAATACTCTGAGCCTAAAAGATTACTCTTTCCAATGAATTTGTGTAATATTTTCCATTGACATCTTTCCAAGTGAAAACTTAAACCGCAAATGCCAAATCCAGTCTAAATCCATACTTTCTCTCATTAATGATCAACATGATTGTTGTAGGTCTAAACTACAAGTAAAAACAGGTTTTACCATATGTGAAATAAACTATAGCTTATTGAATTTGTTCACATTCACTTTTAATTCCGGAAGGAAAGTGACTGAGAAATTGAACTAAAATATTTGATAAAATTCTCCCTTTAAGTATTAAGCAAGGGGTGAAGGTTGAGTAAGCTTGAGGTTATACTTGCATTGATTATCTTTAGTGTACTGCAGTCTATTTAGAAAAGCTTTAGTAATATTAGTATTTCTCAACGTGTTACATACTAGTGGATTATAAGTAAACAGCTACACATAGCATATTACAGTTTAGTTTCCCATAGTTTCAATCCGATCTCACCCACGCGCAACCTAGTCTACCCACCTAGAATACCCTGCCGGGTGCCGGGTCCTTGTGCACTTTTACCGCAGATATATCACATTACACTGGCTTCTCACCTGTCCTTACTCTCATCTCTATACGTCTATCCAGTTAATTTAATAGGTTGTTTCCCCTTATATTTTTTATTCATCCTCATTTTCTTCAAATTAGCTAAGTACGCAAAGAATAAATAATTGAATAAATTCTACGAGGCAACGTGATACGATCACGTCTTTTCTTTTATAAACTTCAAAGCCATTACTTCCTAATAATATAAATTGACTATGGCTGTGTTATGTAATTTTATCAATTTTTATCATGTTTCACATATCACATGTGTTTTTATACATGTGATATGTGATGTTCTAAGAATTTCTATAGTTTCAAATTCTATTTTTACTATTTCAAATGTTCAAATATTCCTATGGAGTGTAAAAACCAAAATAAGTATTCTTTTAACACAACGAATTTATTCTAGGTACCGTCACCGGTTGTGCCACTGGATTATAAATATTAGGATTATAGACAATAATATGCTTTCTATTGCACTCAACTGGTGTATACCTTGATTTGATCTTTTATAATAATGATGCACATATTGCACAACGATAAAATAAGAAGATATCACATTTCTAAATCAAATAAGCAATTGCTCAGATTTTTTCTTCTTATATATTTCCATCTTATGTGTTATTTCAATTCAATGAAAAAAATGTAGCTGAGATCATATTAAACATTGTTGGAAATAGATCGAGTACGACCATCACACTTATTAGTGCTTACATAGAACAACCATTTGCTGCCGATCAGGCAAAAATTAACCAGGTTAGTTGCATTATAATCACATGCATACATTATAATTTGATGAAACAAGAAAATAAATAAGTCATCTTATTTTCAACCTTCTTTTTTTACTCAGCCCATGCAATATATAGTAATAATGTATTATGTAGAGAATAAAAATTTAGAAAATATTGATTTCAAAGTCATACTGAGTTTTTTAATCTGAGACAAGATAATATTCTATTCTCGAGGTAGATCGATACTTGACCAGTGCTGAGTGACTAGGTACCACCACCACATACCTGAGTAATATTAATGCAAACAAAACTCCTTGTTAAATTGAAGTAGTGAGTGAGTAGAAGGAAGGAGTGCGAGTGCGAGAGATAATAAAAGTAATTAAATCTCAAGCCTGTCATTCATGATCATGTTGTGGGTTACCAAACAGTCGTATAGTAATTAGCAAAGAAACATTATATTATTATTAAGAGAAAAGGTTAGAGATTTATTATGATAAAATGAAAGAAGCATTGAAGCATACACACACTTCTACTACTAATAATGCCTCATCTGATCAGTCAGTCACACATTGAGAGAGAGAGATATATACAGATTAGAGATTGAGGAAGAGGCAGGCAGGTTCTACTAATAAGAGAGTTAAAAAAGTATAAATATTTTTTTGCTAATTTTTTACGAGATGTTGTTCTTGAACTTGGCCATATAAGGTAGGACGAGAGGTGCCGAGATTTGCCGAAGGATTACGTCAACTCTACGAATAAATCGGCGAATTTGGCCGAGGAAACCGTATATGTCTAAAGGAAACTAGATGTTTAGAGAGAATAACCCCCACAGAATAGGGATCGAGTCACCCCTACTCATTCTTGCTTCTTAAATGAGATGAGAATCAAGAAAGATAACTTTAAGCATCCTCGTTCTTTTTGGTATGGGTTTCTGTCTCCTTGTCTACCGCCTTCTTCTCCTATATTTAATAATTTTCTACTATTTCAGAGAGGTTCAACTAGTATTACTTTACCTAAGCATGGGATCATCATAATAATAACATGAGCATAAGATTATGTGATTCCTTTCCATTTGTTCATTAGTATATTCGTATTTTATTATCATTATTATTAGAGAGGAGCACACCTTCTTTCCTTCAGAGATGAAATACAAGTCTTCCCTTGAGGAACCTTTAAAAATGCATCTCTTCTCCTCTGGCTCATTATTACAAGCACCATGCATCACGGGCATCTATATTATCCTACTTACCAATATCTCTCCATAAAAAAGTCCACATTTATAACACTTTAGTTTATGCTTCGATTACACTTTATACTTTATATCCCTGCTGGTTTGATTGCCCACGAGAATCTAGCAAAGTCGTCCACCAGCACAACAACAATAACAATGAGATACAGACAATTCTTCATTATTATTAAAGCTTATTATTATTACTTGTCTCATCCTAAAGAAAAAAGTTAAATCCAAATCAAATAAATATTCACACCTTCTTCCTCCAAGTTTTGTCATCACATCATTTTTTCATCTACTACCTACCTTAATTTTTCATCAATTTCCAATGAGCTGACAAAATTACAATTACCTTACTCCACAATTATAACTTGCAATTATAATTTAAAGTGTCACCTTGACCATTAGTATAAAGTATATTAGCATGATACTACTCTACAGTATTACTTTTGATCTATGAAATACCCTGCATCCAACCTGTAACTTTTCTCTTCTCTCTTTGGGTGGATGGGAATTTGAGATTTTTATATGCATCAAGTATGAATGAATATAACATTAAGTTTATCCTAGTTAACCGAGTTTGATAAGTTTATAATGTTTTATGGACTTGTAGTATGTCTCACTTGTCCCCAAAATTATTTCAACGCCTACGTATCTTCAGTAAGATGTTATATTAGTGACTTGCTTTACTACTTCCATATCCCTACTCACTACTACTTCATTTCACACATATATTTAAAAGGTTTTGTCTTTTGTCGTGTGTCCAAAAGTAATAATGGATTAACGGATGGAAGGAAACAACTACAAGGATTATTGTTTATTGTTTTTTTTTATTACGTAGCTTTTGATTGCATTGTCATTTATGGTCATTCTAAAGAACAGGTGAAATTGTCAACGGAAAATCAACATGCCATAAATTGCATTTTATATACTGTTAACTGTTGGCCATGGTTCAAAAGCTTTTAGTTTAGTTCTTATCAGAACACAATGGTAATTGCAATTTAATGCGATTCTAATATTTTTTCTAACCGAAGAAACCGAAATACCAAAAAGAAGACGATGTCTCAATTTTCCCATTGACAGCTGTATAGGTACGAGATATTATGTCGATAAAAATTGAGACGAACCCAACAACTTATACTATATCTAGGGTTCACGTACTGAAGAGATCGCATATTGGGTTAATATTAATCCTTTTGGATTAAACTGTCATTAATATAATGTATTGGCTTATGTTTGAGAGGAGATTTGATAATGTAATGTATTTTATGAACCTAACTGAATATAATAAAAAAGTCATAATAAAGTGTGTGTCTATGTATAAAATAAAAGCTCAGGATGAGATTTACATGATAAGTGTAATATACATTAAGTGTGTATAAGTTGGGATGGTTTATATGTGCAGTGTGCATGCATTCATTGTATTTTAGGAGAATTTATTTCGGATTTCATAAGATGATGAGCAATACTCTAATTTTAAATCCAAGAGGTTCTTCTACATACAAGTAGCAGACAGATTAAATACCCCCACCGAACAGCTTCTTCTCAAGGATATCTTCAAGTATGTCCAAATCAAGCAATGATAGATATTATGTACTGACTGCACTCTTATCGCGCACCTAGCTACATTTATTACAATATTATTAATCTAATGTCATTACTAACTAATACTCTGATCTGATATCTTTGTGCACTATAACATCTCCAACTTTTTTTTGCTAAAAAAAATCTAAACTGCTATTACGAGTTAGTTAACCCTGTCTCATCTGCGAAGAGTTCCTTCTTACTTGATACATGTACGTTTCTATTCTACCTAGTTAAAAAAATGAAATAGAAATAATAGTAGCACTTCTTTGCAAATTATCCATGATAGGTCAATAAATTAGTATGGAAAGAGTTAATTTGACGGAGATTAGACTTATTGGTTACAGATGCGGCATCATAATTAATGAAGCTAATAAATGACAATAAACGCGTGTGCTACAACCCACAACAAGCCTGTCGCATGCTATGTAGGCAGTAAGTAGAGAGCAACTGTGTAGACAATTGTTGTTTTGTCTGATGGAGTAACTTTTGTAGTAATAGTTGATCTTCTCATAAAGTATTATGTAACACCTGTACACAATA
>JAQFZZ010000943.1:0-13437 GCA_034696405.1 Isotoma caerulea
ACACATACAGAACTCAGTCCGACACATACAGAACTCAGTCCGACACATACATAACTCAGTCCGACACATACAGAACTCAGTCCGACTAGGAGTTCTTAAGGGTACTTAAGGGTTTTTAAGGGTACTTATGGGTTTTTAAGGGTACTTAAGGGTGCTTAGGGGTTTTTAAGGGTACTTAGGGGTTTTAAGGGTACTTAAGGGTGCTTAGGGGTTTTTAAGGGTACTTTAGGATACTTAGGGGTTTTGAAGGGTACTTAAACCTCAATGGACCCCAAAATAAGGGTACTTAAGGGTATTTATGGGTTTTAAAGGGAGCTTAAGGGTGCTTAGGGGTTTTTAAGGGTACTTAGGGGTTTTTCAGGGTACTTACGGGTTTTTAAGGGTACTTAGGGGTTTTTAAGGGTACTTAAGGGTACTTAAGGGTTTGTAAGAGTAATTTAACGTTCCTTATAGTACCTTATGGTTTCTAAGGGTACTTAAGGGTTTGTAAGAGTTTGTAAAGGTAATCCGCATGTTTCTACGAACAACAGAGATCCCATACATAAGGAACAGGGTTCAAAAAGGTCACAAGCTCAACTGTGCTGCTCTGACGCTCCTTTTTTACACCATTTACTAAGGTTTATTTAACCAGTCTTACGATACCTTATTAAGTATCGCCAAATAGTTAATATGAACGGTTGTGGTGTCCGTCTGTCTGTCTGTCTGTCATTCCGTGGACTCGATAACTTTTGAACCGTTTAAGCTCTTGACTCAAAATTTAATGTACAGGTTTTAGGGGGGAAACTTTCTAGATCTATTCAAAAATGGAGTCAATCGGACATAAACTATAAGGTTAAAAACTAAAACAAGGTTAAAAGGGTCAAGTTAAGTTTGCATTAGGTAATAGTCAGCTAATTGCTTTAATTTAACAATTTCACATTGCCACAATTGTTTGAAGTTGCTCCAAAATTTTTAAAATAAGTTTTAAAGTTTTAAAATTAAGCTTTATCTGACGATGACGATACTTGATTAAATGCATTAGTGGTAAGGTCGATTATTAATTATTACATTAAAAAAGAAATGTTGCATGAATGCATAATATTCTTACATGGATAAGATAAAAAGATTTTTTAGTATAATTATTTTATTCGCAAACTTTATTACGCGAATACTTCCTTAGATGCATCATAAAATAAATCGCCTTGACCATTCATGCGATGTACATAACAGCATCATAATCCAAGACTGAATGTTTTATGGATTTATGCATAAATGTAGAAATCTTTGTTTGACAAAAACATTAAACATTAATTTGCTTGTTTATAAAAATTGAAAGTTATTAAGGAGCGGAAGCCCCATTATGGTTTTGCCTGCGTGACCGAATAAATCAAATTTTGGACTTAGTTTTAATGATAAGGAAAACATTTTTTTCTCGATGTCTCTTCTCCTCCATCACGACCACCAACGCAAGGTTTCTACGAACCATGGATGCCCATAGATAAGGGTTTTTAAGGGTACCTTAGGGTTTAAAGGTTTTTTAGTGGACCTAAGGGATGACATGTTCTTCACTTCAGCTCATTGGTTAACCTGTTTTAAAAAGGTTGATTGTATTTTATTATTATTCTTATCAAACTAAATTACATAAACTATTAACTCTGACCCTTTATTTCTATTAGGGAAAGAGGGTCAGAGTAAGTTTTATCTCATTAATCTAAATTATATATCTAATCAGTGGCGCACCCAGAAACGGGCGTTTCATATCCTTATAATGCTTATACGTCCATCCCATGCTCCGCCCTTCTCTATCCTCTCCATGTTAATTTAGTAGGTTTGGGAAGGGTTCAAGAATCCAAACATCCCCCCCCACTCAGGATACGCGCCTGTATCTAATACAATGATGGGTTATTATTACTATTATAGTAGTTACACACTTTTGATTTTAGTAAAACTTTAGCTGGGGTCAGCTCTCTTTACCTCCGTTAAGAGAGCTGACCCCAGCTAAGTAAAACTTACAATTTGAAATAGGCTGGCCGAAATAAAAATGTTTTCGTCCAATTTAAATTCTTCCAACTATGAAACAAACGCATAATATCTGGTTACGATTGGAATATGGATCTTTTGAGGATGTTATCTTCAACGTTAGAGGTTGCCGGTCATGGACATTTAAAAACTAAAATTGTAACTAATAAGGCAATTTTAATATTGCGTATATATTAGCTAGGTAGTTAGTTCTACCTACGAAATTTTATATTTAATTTTTACTTGACATTTAAAACTTTTAACAGATAATTCATTTGACACATTAGATTGCTGAATAATTATTAACAAAAGAGTCGTTCAAGGCTAATATAACATCATAGGAAGCTTTTTTAAATATAAAAAGGAGAAGTAAAGTTTATTTTTAGCTCCGTAAAGGAGGATATACTTAATTTGATTTTCCGAAAATGTGCCAAGTCGTTGATCGTATCGTAGAGTAAGATTAGCAAAAACCCCCCTATCAATTGATCATATAATTTGACAAGTTCATAGTTTGAAATATTAGTGTATTTATAAATTTAAACAAAGTATTAAATTTTGGTCTTCTTTCATCAATAATTATAGCAAATGGATTATTTTTCCATCGGTGAAACTTTCGAGCTTGGCTGAAACATATATTTTATATTTGGATGGGAGTGTCAGGTATCACATCACATTGCTTTCAAAGCTTCTGGCTTCAAACGATCCACATTTTCGAAGAATTTCTAATATTTAACTGAGGTCCCACCGTCACCTTTGGTAGTTTTTTCTGTTCATTTTCTCAGAATTTCCACGATTTAACTGAAGGCCCAGCACTCTTGGTAGTCGTCCTCGTCAGTAGTAGGTTTTTGTTTGATACCTAAGAATAAAAAACAACTTTCAAATAAATTTCAGAATATAGCTCTAAACCAGAGCAGTTGTGAAAAAAACATCAGGGAAACGAAAGTAAATTTAATGTTAATTAAACGCCGGCAACGTTGAAAAGCTGTTAATGTTGGAATAGTGTGCTATTTTTTATAAGTGCCAACGTTGACATAACATTGCTTTCGTTGAAAAACTGTAAGTGTTAAAAATGTGTCAGTGATCTATATACTTGTAACGTTATTCCAACAAAGTTGTAGTTACATTGAATAATCAATGTTTATTACACTAATTCAACGTTAATATAACACAAGCATTTAACACGTTCATCGACTTGCGATTATCTAACATCATCCTAATGTTGGAGTACTGTTTTGTTGAACAGTAATCCATCACGTTATTGAAAGTTTATTGTACGTAAGATTTGTGTTGCAAATAAACATATCGGCCATTTTTATCTAAGTTACACACCTCGTGTGGGTTGTTGAATCAGTTGAATGCAGCCATTTCTTTTCACATTGAGACAGTTCACTTTTGTGAATTGATATTATTTTCTGGTCTCTATTATCTTACCACTAATATTATTGAATCAATAAAATGGCAGTGGTTACTGAGGATAGGTCACGGTTACCATTTTGTGTTGTACATTTTACTTCAGAAGGGACTGTGGAAGCAGTACCAATCAGTTGGACTAACCCCTCAGGTGATACTTGTAAATACCCTGCTCAACTTACGCCAAGAATTCTGAAACTATATTCTCAGGCAAATAGCATCCCAAAAGATGACTGGATCGACTATCCCTGCCGGATTTTAGGACGATTTGGTAAGTTTCCATTGTAATATTTTTCATTTCATTTGTAAATTTAATTATTATTTTAAATTAAATTATTTTATTATTTGCAACTGTTTGAATTTAAAACATTCAAAATTTCAATAGCAACTTATGAGAAAGCTAGACAAGCTGCGAAAAAAGCGGAACTAGATTCTGAAATTGAAAGCGAGCCTGCCAGCAGTGTAACTTCTCAAAAAAGAAACAAACGACGAAGCAAAAGAGCAGAATCACCACTTTCTTTATCTTCCAACAATTCTAGCCCAAAAGATAACAAGGAAGCAGTGACTTTTTTGACCACAACTCCGGATGATATATTATTTGATGTTCCCATTTCAAACCTGATAGATGGTAAGCAATTGTAGCCACATTATACTTTTTCAAATAAATCGATTGTAAATTATGTAATATTTCTAAAGAAGCTTTCACATTCATTTATATTTAATTATCTTTTATATTTTATTCAAAGGCTCAAGTATCTTATTCGATGATGATTGGAATGGCGCAGACGGCACTAGCAGAAGCAATGAAGAGGCAGCAGTAAAACTACTTGAGGTCAATTTGCCAAGCACCAGTCGAATTGAATCGACACCACTTGTGGCTGCGAGCACCGGGAATCAAGCTAATTCTTCCACGACATTCCAAACGGACCAAGGGAATGAAAGTCACCGCTATCTCCAATATTCCACAAACGCGTTTGAAGGTCAGTAGTAGTATCCTTTTTTAATAGTTTTGTTCAATTATAGAATGACTTTTTAGTTTCGAAGATGTTTTAACGCTAATAAGTCCTGTTCTTTGTGTTAATGCACTACAGGATTTCAAAAGGCTGTTCTAAGGAAGCTGATAAAAATTGAACAAAACCAGAGTGAAATATTACGCTTGTTATCGACCAATTCCACTCATAAGGATTCTACTCACGACGCTTTGGATTTCTCCATTTTGCCTAGACTTCCCATGCAAAGTCTTTCGGAACTTACAGCTTGCAACCAGCTCTTATCTGACGATTCAACTCATCAACTGATGGTAATTCTTTTGCTGATTTCTCTAAAGATAATATACATTGAAAACATTTGGTTTGATAATTAATGTTATGCTCAATTAGGTGAAATATCTTGGAACAATTGGAGGAAGTACTCTGGCAGAGATACTGAAAGGCATTTTGAAAAGACTTTTCAGCAATGAAGTAGCGTGTCACATAAGCTACACTGGAAAAGGAAAGGAGAATACAGCGTACACTGGATTTTTAAATATTCAAAGCTGCGTAATTGGTAACGAATCATTTTTGTTTTTTTATTATTTATTCTGACTTGCGTGCACTAATTTGAGTACATGATTGGTAATATGATTATGATTTTATAGGTGCTGTGAGGGACAATTTACTATCTCGGAACGCAACCGAGAAAGAAATCAAGACTATAACAATGTATTGGTTCAGATTTGCAGCATCAAGAAATGGAGAAAGAGAATCACGAAGAAAAAATTGAATACAGAATATGAGGTTGAGGAGCATTGCTTAGTCAATTAGTGTAAATATTCTTAAGTTACAGATGTCTTCCAATAGAAATAAGCGTAGAATAATTCAACATAGTGTAGAAAAACTAGTTGCTGAAATTTCGTCTACTAGTTCGTCCAGTACACATTTCAATTGTGATGGAAATGTTGATAACAACATAATACAAAATGTGAATGAATATTCTTCGATTTATAATATTGATGACAGTTTAGACATAGATGCTATTAGTGCAGCAAGTTCAACTTCTTCTGAAGATTTAGAAATTGAAAGAGGGTTTAATTTAGGAAATGAAATAAGGGAGTGGGGTGTTAAGCACAATATTACACGAGTAGCTTTAGACAACTTATTGGGAATTCTGAAGAAAACAGAGTCAGGCAATAGCCTTCCCTTATCTTCTAAGACTTTACTTGCTACCCCAGTTAATTATAAGATTGATGAAATTCTAGGAGGTCAATACTTTCACTTTGGATTACAAAGAAAACTTTCTAATTTCAAACTTGACAGCAAAAGGTGTCATGCGTGTCAAATCGACTTACCTTGTGAACATTTTAATTTAGGTCAATTATTATTAAAATTAAGTGTAGATGGTTTACCTATAAGTAGAAGTAGTCGAAAACAATTCTGGCCGATTCTAGGAATTTTTAGTCAAGCAGAAATTCAAACTCCATTTTTAATAGGGCTTTATTTTGGAGAAAGCAAACCTTACAGTTCAGAACAATTTTTTTTGCCATTAATTGATGAAATATTGAAAATTAATGAGGTTGGTGTCATAATATTAGGTCGCCGTTTTACTATTAAGATTCACTGTATCATAGCAGATGCTCCTGCACGGAGTTTTGTAAAGCAAGTCGTTCCTTTTAACGCTTATTACGGATGTGAAAGGTGCACAGAAAAAGGACAGTACGTAGGGAGAGTTATTTTTAAAACACTTGATTCTGAGCTTCGAACGGACGATTCTTTTAAAAAGAAAAAGCAGGAGAAGCACCATAATGGTACTTCAGCATTTGAGAAGCTAAATGTAGGATTAGTTAGAACTGTGGTTCTCGACTACATGCATTTGTCGTGCCTAGGTGTCATGCGAAAATTTTTATTTGGCTGGTGTAAAGGCCCATTGAAATATAAGGAAAATCCTCGTCTGATAAGGGAACTTTCGGGAAAGTTAGTGGAATACAAAAAGTATATTCCTTCCGAATTTAACAGAAAATGTCGACCTATAACCGAAATTGAGCACTGGAAAGCTACAGAATATAGACTATTTTTGTTGTATTTAGGCCCTGTAGCACTAAAAGATATACTCCCTTCAAAAAAATACAACCATTTCCTTCTTTTTTCGACAGCAATGCGTATTTTATTATCTAATAATAAAACCTGGTACAGTACAGCCCGAAAATTGTTAATTGAATTTGTAAAACAGGTGCCTGTTTTATATAGTGAAGAATTTTTAGTTTTCAATGTTCATTCTTTAATTCATTTGGCAGATGACGCAGATAGATTCGGGTCATTAGACCGAGTTTCAGCATTTCCGTATGAGAACTACATGCAAACTCTAAAGCGATTGCTTAGATCAAACTCCAACCATCTTGCTCAGGTAATTAGGAGAGTAGGTGAGATTGAAGAATGTTCTAATAGTTCGCAAAGTTCGGAGTGTAAAAGCTCTACTGATTTGCATGTAAATGTAATTTCTAAGAAAACTGGCGACAATTGTTTTTTGCTTAAAAATGGATCTATTGTTGTAGTAGAATCGATCAACAAATGTGAAAGCTTTGTCACTGTACATAAATTTAACTGTCAAACAAGTTACTTTAAGTACCCTTTCGAAAGTTCAAGGTTATCAATTTTTAAAGTATCTTCATTAAATACTGCACTTGATATTGTACCATTGAAAAATATAGACCGAAAATGTATATTGTTACCAATTTCTGAAAAAGATTGTTTTTTCTGTGTACCATTATTAAATAAGTTTGAATAAAGTTATTTGTTTCAACATTACAAAAACGTATGAAATGAATAATATTTTTCATTTAATCAACTAGCATCCAACAGATTTTTAACTATTTTACTACACATGCATAACAGTAGGACTGTGCTATATAAACGTTAGCCAATTGTTACGTCCATGTTAGTTGAACATTTTAATATGATTGAAACTTAGTTAGATTAACGTTTTATGTGTGTTGTTGCGCTGTTAGTACTATGCTTAGAACCTACTGTGTAACTACATTATTCCAACACTCTGTTGCAACCTCAAACTAACGTCGGCAAAGCGGCCATCACAAACTGTTATCCAATATGTTAGATTTGTGTTAGATTTTGTCAAAATTTCCCGCTGGGTGGCGTCTATTTCCGATCAAGTTCAAAAAAGTTGCAATCGGAGAACTCTCCAGGCAAGTTTGGCCGATTCTGCCAGGTGTTATGGAAGATAGATCGGGGGGTAGGAAATTTTCCTTAATAAAGTAATGAAGAAAGTATAACATTAAAAAACAAAAATTTTGACAAACCTTTCAGTTCAGACGATTTTGGGAAATCCAATTGGATATATTTTTATCTTTGGTTGCAGCCGATGCAAATTTTTTAGGAACCTCCACTTTTAACAGTTTGTTTCCCGGACGCACCCACTTGAAGGAGCGGCTTTTCCTTGACATATCTAAAAGCAAAAAAAAGTAAAAGAACGAATTAAAATGAGAAAAGACACTTGATATTGATATGATGTCTTTGCATACCTCTTCTCAGGTAATGTCTTTATAATTATCTTTAATACAAATATATTCACCCTTTTCCCTACTTCTTTCAGACTAATATCCGGGAAAACTCTAAATACCACTCGTAGAATGTTCCGTCAATGTTTAAACATACAACACAACAAAAACGACAAATTTTTTTTTGATAATTTGATACCTTTAGATACCGGGGAACAGGAATCAACTCGATATACAGGAATTACTGGAACTCTGTCTGGAACGAAACGTTTTAAATTATCCAAAAAATACCACTTTCTATTTCTACTTCTGAGCTGTTGTGTTTTCACAACGACTGACTGTATCGATTTCGGCTTCCGTCAACACGAATTTGGTTTGCAAAGGTGAGGAAGCGACTGATTTCCCGGCTGCATCTCCTCAGACGGGTCCGAAGAGACGACGGGAAGGGGAACAAATTGCTTCGTATGGAGGTTTTAACTTCTTCCGAATTCAATCCTGGAAAGATTAAATCGTTTTGGTTACAAAAATTTCAGACAGGTTTAGACATTACATTGGTGTAAAAAATGTAAAGATATGTAATAATGTCTTAGATAAATTGGGAAAGGTTTTAATAGACGGTCATAATAAAAAGAGGGATAATTTGAGACTTCGAAATGAAACTTTTAATTCCGTCTATACGAAAATCAATTTTAGGCTTTAAAAAATACGACAAGCTAGGTTTTACAAAGTGCTGGAATTTAATTTTGTGGTCACACAAATACTCCACGGTTTTTAGTAGCATAAGCTTAGGCTATACTTTTAATTTTCAATGTTAGACATTTAAACGTCTGTTGGCTTTGTTGCAAAGTGAGATTGGGAACTGATTTCCTAAAAAGACCTCGGAAGTTGAAGATCTCACAAATTTAATTTATCTGACCAGCCATACCAGATAAGGTAAATTGAAATTGCCAAAATATTCAAAGGTATGAAAGGCCACAATCAGAAAAAACCATTAAAAGCCAAAGCATCCATTTCGACTATCGCTCAACAAGTCATGCAATGAAACAGTCAGATATTCCGGATTCCGGCCACAGTCAACTTCTAAGTTGAGCCAAGTTAAAGGTACACACACAGGATAACTTGCGGTGCGTAGGCCTTTTTGAAATTCAAAATATTGAAGGCAGGAACCTTGGGTTTTGAAATTAATGGCATTGCAGTGTATCGGTGAATATTTTAAGTGCAAGTCCAAAATCTTACTGTTTACTGTGACTGTATGAAAATGACATTGCAATTAGTAATTAGCTTTACAGTGCATTGCAACCTTTGAGTTTTGTAGAACGAATACTTGCACTGACTGGTGGCATTCGTCATCAACAATATTCTTCTTTTTAGTTACAATTTTGTAATCATGTTTAATCCGTTCGTTGAAGAAATATGAATGGGAACGCTGCAGTAAGTTTCTTGAAATTTTAACGCCACTAGTTTTTATTTATCGCCGAAACGACCGTATGTTAGGCGTTGACCTAATACTGATGTCCGCGGGAGGCTGGGATTCAACTTTATGAAATAATTCTAAAACCTCGACTATGCGTTTACCTTGTCACTAAGAGAGGCGACTGAGTTCCCGGCTGCGACTTGGCTGAAACGGGTCCGAGGAGACGACGGGAACGATTTGGTTAGGTGTCTACTGTGTACCACCTGTCCAGGAGTTTACTTTTGACATCTATACAGCGTGCGTCAAAAAAAAGTGCAGGTCGAGGAATTCTATGTTAAATGTATTTTGCGCAAAATTAAATAACTGCATTAATATCCAACCCACTGAGGCGTTTTTTAGCTCATTCGAAAGTTCATTAAATTGTCTAAGCAATGGTGGTTTTGGTTTTTTGCTGCAACCTCAACTGACCCTGCTACAATGTTTGAAAGAAGTAACTATGGGGTTGCTAACTTAAAGTTTACTAAACCTGAGTTGGATGGGGTCGGATTGATTGAGTTATTTAATTTTGCGCAAAATACATTTAACATGGGATTCCTGGACCTGCACTTTTTTACGCACGCTGTATATCGATCCCTTTAAAATGTGTACTCCCTTTAAACGCCCCTCCCTTTAAAGTGTTGAAATTTCCCTTTAAAGGGGCCTTTAAAATGTTAAAATATCCGTTTATTTACCTTTCTCTTTATTTAGACAGAAATTTCTCCAAATCCAACTATATTGTAGTTTAAATGTAAATCCAAGAAAAGGTAATTGATGAAAGATATGCATGCATGAAGGTTAAATGACGAAAAATACTTTAATTAAGATATTATATGGGCTTGAAGCCACATGAGTAACGGGACTATTCACGAACGTCTTTCTATTGGAGCACTAATACGATATTTCGAAAAACTACTTAATAACTGGGCAGTTGAAAGAAACCCTATCAACACTAACTACAAAGAATTCAAAACTGAGCCATGCCATACATGCAAGCACGTTCTGGGTCTTTGGGGACGCCTGAAGAAAGCCATCAAAGCTCTTGTTGTTGCATGTTGACTAGATTAATTTGGCTGCCTTATATTGTAATATTTTAATTTGACAACAGACTTTGATAGCTGATTTGGTTGGCTTTGTTAATAAAAATTGATTTCAATGCTATCATGCTACAGATTTTAATAATTCATTACGTAAAGGAAAAATGATTAGTTTAAAGAGATTTCTATAGTCTGAAAAGGGAAATTTCCACACTATAAAGGGAGGAGCATTTAAAGGGAGAAATTACACAATTTAAAGGGACGTTAAAATACATGCCTTTACTTTTTCTTTTGAAATTTGTTTGAATAAGTGTGCTGTATTTTGTTCCTAGGCTGAAGGACTTTTTTCATAATCCTCAATATAGGTATGGTGACCGGAAGTACATGCAGGCGATACAACTGGTACTGTGGTGAACCTTTCTCATCTACTTTAGGCCATACACAGTTGCTCATGTTTTAGTAACCGTGTCTATTTATCTTGATTTTCGGCTGAAGTCCGAGTGCTTCAACAAATGTTTGTTTCTACTCCCCAAAATTTTAATCACTTATTAAACTTGTTTTACCTGCGTGTGTCTGTCCTGTCCGTCTGTCTGTAACACCGATAATTCGTGAACCACTTAGATGAAATTTGGTACACATGTACTTGTCCCTGTAGGTTGGATGAGTTAAGAGATAGACCGTGTAGGACCACTCCCAATGTCACAATAAACAGGTCGAATTTCTGACTCAATGTTAAAGATAAGTGAAATTTTTTAAAGAATGTTGATTTCAAAAACTTCTTAGAATAACAATTTTATTATAATTAATTCTATACAAAAACAGTGCATATGGCAAAAACTTAAAAATTAAGTAAGATCAAATATTTTTAAATTCTGTATTTAAAAACTTTGCATCATATCATCCTACCAAAACATTAAGTCCAAGCTTTCATGCAGGAATTGTGGAATCACTATCAGAAACGAATTTATAAGTTCAGATGGC
The DNA here is from genome assembly GCA_034696405.1 of Isotoma caerulea. Classification (NCBI taxonomy): domain Eukaryota; kingdom Metazoa; phylum Arthropoda; class Collembola; order Entomobryomorpha; family Isotomidae; genus Isotoma; species Isotoma caerulea. Next base: position 11,363 of record JAQFZZ010000943.1, read on the forward strand.
AATTAAGAACCAACACCAAAATGTGTGACTATTAAAGCGTTAATGTCGTCCTCTAATGCATTTTATTTTCCGGGATTCCCTGACCCATTTTAATTCAGTGGTTTCCAATCGCTGAAACGTCTCGGCGTGTATTTCTAAAACGCTTTGAATTTCATCGGAGTTGTCATCTTGTTAAACTCCACAAGTTATAAATTTATTTTACTCTTGACATGAAAAAAAACTATTTCCAATGTTATGAAAATGTTATGAATTTCCACATTAGAGAAGTTACACTTAAATGCTGCATCAAAGGAAATAAATATTACAAAAAATCAATATTTTTCAAAAGATTTTTCAAGGATTTTTAAACAAGCTGTCTACTGCAGAAGCATAGGTAAACGTAAATACCTATAATTCTAAAGCTTATGCATACATTGGCAGTTGTTTGGGATAAAAAAAGTTCAGTCGTATATTACTCATTTTATATTTAAATTTTAAAGGCTGGTTTTCAAGCTTCATGGCTTCATTACTACATGCAGCTCAATGATATAGAAATGAAGTAAGACAAGGCACTGAAAGTTCAATGCCAAATGCCAAACTAAACAAAAAAATGTTTCCTGTAATAATCAATGCTCAAGACAATCAATAATGCATGAGTATATGACTTTAATTAATGAACACATTATATAGGGCTATAGTCCATTGGGACTTCAAAAAAATACTACGTAATTAAAATATACGGAATAACTGAACGAATTAAGATCTTATATTTCATAACAGCCTCTTAAAATGAATGTACTTTTTAAAGTCTAATCAATTTTTGATTTGTAGTTTAAATATAAAATGACATCCACTAAACTTTTTTCTCCAAATGACTGACTGTATGGAATCTAAAATTAAAGCTTATTCAAACACGGTACAAGTACAACCTCCTCCAGTGTCTGGTCACTTGATGTAATTACGTTTGATTTGTAATAGCCGAAAAACCGAATCCCGGTCACGTTGGCAAAAAGTCGAATTGGCAACAAGCGATTTTACAAGTTGGCAACAGTTTTTCAGAAAAGTCAACTTGGCAAAACAACGAAAAAATGCTGATTTGTGTTGCCAAAATTACAGTTACGTTTTTGAATGTGTTGCCAGAAAGTTGAAAAATATTGTTGAAATAAAATATGAATTAAAGGATAAATTATGTAAATAAACTGGGGCCAGAGCTGGGGTAATTTCAGATTACTGTAATCTGATTACTGTAATCGATTACATTTGTGTAATCTCTAATCTAAACTTCCCAATTTCAGAAAAAAGTAATCTGTAATCTAGGATTTTCTGATAAGCAAATGTAATCTGTAATCTAAGCCGGAGCCGGGAAAAGTAATCAGATTACTTTTTAGATTACAGATTACATTTTCTCGTATTTATCGTATGATTGTTTAATATTGTCTCCGAAATTCAAAATAAAAAACATAACACTTTTATTTTTTATTTATTTAACATTCATGTTAAGCCTGTGAATTCATATGGTGCTCCAATTCCAATAGAGAAAATTTATAATTTATGAGTACAGTAGTATTTACTCAAATAAAAACTTTTTCCAAAGAGATAAAAGTGAGTTTGTAGCAAAATTCATGTAAGTCGAATTTAGTCGATGAAATTGACAAAAACATTAATTTACTGTGACTTACATGAACTTTGCTACAAATTCACTTTTTATACTATATTAAAATAAGATTTTATGGATTCAAATCATTTAAACCATAATTTTAAATCTGATGTTATCATAATTTTTATGTCACTTCTTTATGAATTTATGATTCATTTTTCAAAAAACAACATTTTTGAATTAAAATCAACGTCCGAATCTAGTTTATTGATTTCGTGTAGCAATTAGCAACAATTTTCAAAAAATCTAATCTGTAATCTAAAATGTAATCAGATTACTGTAATCTGTAATCTAAAGCCTCAAAGCAAAAGTAATCTGTAATCTGTAATCTAGATTTTTAGGAACTGTAATCTGTAATCAGGAATCTGGGTTTTTGAAAATGAAATCTGTAAACTGTAATCTAAACCTCAGACCCCTTGTAATCTACCCAGCTCTGACT
>JAQFZZ010000944.1:0-13429 GCA_034696405.1 Isotoma caerulea
ATGTTTGTCTTTAAAGCAATCTGAAAAACAAACCCTGTGAAGATTTTCCAGAAGGAGAAAAATGGGTCTGTCTTAACTCGAAAAATCTATTATCTTTATTTATTTGTACAAAAACTGAAGAATGACATGATACTCTCTGACTCATGTCATGTTATTAAGTTTTCTTTAATTTGTTTATCATACAGACATACCAATGTTTGCTTGACAGTTGTGCAAAACAAAAATGGACAGGGAGCATTTGTAAGGCTTTACTTACTTTTCAAAGCGTATCATATCTATAGTCGTTTTAGTTCAAGGAGAAAAATCTGGCAGTCGTTTTACATTCTATTTAGCCTTCATACGTCTTTTGACTTTGAGTACAAAATAGAGCCCTTCACATTCTGTATCAGGGCTGAAACTAGCAACTTTAAATGGACCATCTCAGATTCTAATAACAATTCTGAAGATAATGAGGAACGTTCTGATTCAAAGCTCTACCTACCTTTGAACATAAAAGTTATATAAAACTGTTCTTACGTAAATGATATACGATACATTACAAAGTTTGTTCTATTACGAAATTCAGATGAAGAAGTCACGGCGCACACATGAAAAGAGACATTATGCAAATTAAATCAATTAGAAAGGAATAAATTGACATTGATCATTATTATGAACAACTCTCGTATCTTTTTCTTCAAAGAGTTTTAAAATTAAATTTCTCTTTGTTGAAACCCGATCGCAAACTAACCTAATGTAGAGCATTGAATTAATTTAATTTCGTCCTAGCAGCTTTGCTTTCTTTCTACATACAAACCAAACCTGCCTAGGTAGGTATATAAAACACGATGCAACTGCAGTCAACAAAGATAGGTATTGTTATCGATTAAAGAAAAGAAAAGACTAATTCTGTGCAACCTTATTTTCTTTCATTCCCTATATAAATCATATGCACGAATAATGTCAGTCCGTATCAGCCCCTTTAGATCAGCAATTTTTGCAAATGGCAAATATCTGGGTAAAAGCCTGACCTTTTCCTTTCTCTTACAATGTATTTTTTCTCACTGCAAATCCAATCCATGAGCTGTTACAACACGATATTCTTAGACAGGACAGCATTAGCATAATAATAATAATAATAAAACGCCGGGGCCTTTCATAATATAAAGGAAAGTATGAAGCAAAATGAAAACTAAATTAAACGTTGTTCCATCAATTCAAGCACAAAAGACTTTAGGTTATTATTATAAATGCTTATTAAAGTGAAAACAGGAAGAGAAAGAATCCATGTCTAGAATCTAGAAAAGACTCGATGCATATATATGCATTAGCATACACTACTATAAAAAGCCTATATATAGTCCTACTACTCAAGTACTTACTTCAACTTCTGACTTCCAGTTCCATTCCACTACTACCTTACTCATACTTTGTACTTTCAACTTAGTCTTTTAGTTAGAATGAATAGGGAATAGAATAGACAGGAGAAAGTTTTTGTCGAATGAGCAACTGGGAAGTCCAAGTTGTAAGTAGTCAGTCAGTTCGAAAAGTTCTATTGAACGAGACGGTGAGCAGTTAGGCATTATATATACATGCATCTTATACATACATACAAGGATTCAGCCATAACATGATATCGACCCGTCCAAGGTGGTCGATATCAACTTTCTGCAGACGATATGGCACACATTTCCTTTCTCTTCTCTCTCTCTCTCTACTGAATTTGCTTTCTCCATCTCCCTTTTTAGCTTGGATGGATGGAGAGGAGCATTCACTATCGCCAACCATCACTATACTTTATAAACCTAACCAACAGTCTAAATTGGACCAACTTCCAACGTCCAACTAAAAAAAGCTTTATTATTACATACGATATAATATGAAACCGTAGAATTTCAACTCGTACTAGTAGGAGTAACCACCAACTAAATATACACTTTCAATATCTTATATCATTTTACTCTTTTGAAAACATATTATAAGTACTCACTGGTGGCCATGGCATACACACAAATTCACATTCATATTAGAATGAACACACCGTGTGTTTTCATACAATAGTGAAAGTTACTTTCTAAACAAACCAAACCATCCATCCATCCATCTGATACCTTAGACAGAAATACTACTCACTCACACACACACTACGTGTAATAGTAATACTTAAAGCGAATTCAAGTCCACGGCTCTCCTTTCTCCCTGCACTTTCCCTTCTGAAAGCCTCCGAACTCGGTTTCATTACTCGGAATTACACTACACCATACCATGCTGCTTTGTACTCTTACAATGAACAGATATAAATACTACCTTCAAAGCTTCAACTTTGAATTCAATTCAAGCTCCTCACCCACTACTTACTATACCAGAATAATATAATAAATAGTAATACAATGCGCTTTCTTGTTAGTAGTGCATTATCCGATTATACCAAAACCCTGGATTGGTATTGAACAAAAGCATACACATTATTTTTTCTTTCTGCGAAAGCGAACTCTCATTCAATAGACTAAAAATAGTAGAGCTTTCTAAAACTGAATTGCACAACAACAGGAAAAAAAACTCAAAAGCTTTTATACCTACTTCACTTTCCTAAAGTTTGTTTCCAGACTGGTAGAGTGTGGTTTGGTTAGTCCTTAACTTTTTACTTTGACAAAATAATTGACTTGCTTTGCATACCGTGCAAACTTTATAAGTACACACACACATCGTAATTTAAAAGTTTTATAGAATGTAATTTAATTCGCATTTTGATTCATGCATGCAAGTTCTTTCAGACCAGACGTAGTTTAAATTTTCTTTTAAAATTTTATATATCAAATTAATCCTGCAATAAAACTGTAGATCGTATTTTATAATCCGCAGTGGTAAAAAAACAATTCATATCGAAAGACCTTTAGCCTTTAAATTCTTTTTATCAAAGTCATCATATCTCCTACGTACAGAATTAAGGCGACGAACTGTAATCCAACTCATTTCCTTTTTGCTGAGATGGATAAATAACTTTGTGTTTGATCTGAGAAGAAAAATGTTTCTGAAAAAAGCAGCACTTCAGCCCTTTATCCTCAACTATGCTTACGGAGTAATCTTTTGAACGCCTCTTGTAGGGTTTTCAAAAACAGATTTTCATCTTCAGTTTGAGTTCCGTCTGGCCTGGCACTACTTTTAGTTAGTTTCGGTGAAATACATCTGGGTTTTAACTCCCATCCCATCATCATATCATCCTCAGCCTTGTCTTTCTGTTATTTGTAAACTTAAAAAATGTGGCTCAAATCTGTTGAGGAAGGGCATATACATCCTACATCCTACTCCCATACCATACCATCATAATGCATATTATTATTAGTAGACGTTCTTTCTATAAGATCGTGTTTACTTCCTTCCATATGCATTCACCATTGCATTTCTTTCTTCTTACATCCATCTCATTCCAACCCCTACTTATTTTTACGGAAACCTAATGTCTACTGTCATTTAGATTAGACAGAGACAGATTTAGTCAACAATTTCTTTTTCTAAGAAAAAGTAAAATCCCTTGAAGGCAGTTCGTTTCAGAAATAGAAAAATGTCAAAAGGTTCTGCTCTTTTTATCTCGAAAGCTGAAAAACTCCCGTAATTTCACTCCATTTAGGATACTATTTACACTTAAACAAAACAATTACTCGGTGATACTTCATCACATCTTTCTCTCTTATCTTTATCGTTGCCTTTTAAAATTTCCAATAGAATTTAGAATGTAGTCCGATACTTAACTGTGGAATGGGAATGTTTCGTAAACATGCATACATGTGTGTATTGTAAATGGAAAGTCTCAAATTAAATGGCCACACACTATTCCACTTAAGACTCCAAGACAAATTTTTCGGCTTGCCATTAGTCCGATTTTATATTCATTCCCACGACTTGACTTGTACAAATAATACTCTACATACATTATTATTGTTATTATTATTATATTAATGGAGGTTAGAATGAATTCAGAGTGTAATAACTAAAATCGGTGATCCATTTAGATTTAGATAAAGAAAGCCAATCAGTCAGTCGGGGCCTAATGAATAAACAAGTTATGAACATTAAATTCGAGTTAGCATTTCAAACAAACTCATTTTTATTATTTTACTCCTTGAGTACATCCATAGAATAAAGTAGAAACCACCAATACAATTCAACTCTGGTAACATAACATTATGAAAAATTGTGTATGAATGAGCATCTCTCGACTTTTGATAAAAGTAGGCCTTGAAATGAAAGGTAAGAGTGTACATAATGCATATTGTTCGCCGGTCTAATTAATGCAAATTTAAAAGTGCAAAACGATCATTGGGTATCGTTTCACTACAATTTCCCTTACCAAGAGTGTTAAAACACTTCAGTTGTAAATTGCTCTTAGCAAAATTAGAATATGAATGTGCAGCCAAGCATGTTGAAATAATTATGCCTCCAGGTCTCTCCTCGCATCACTACTGTGTGTTAAATATTTGTTTAAAAAATTCAACATTGGCTAGCTAAAAAATAAAAGGATGGGTTTTGAGAACAAAACAAGCAAATAAATAAATATTAATAGCTTGCACTGACATGATTTTAATTTTTATGCAAACTGCTATACAACTAACGAACCATTCCTTATCCGTCTTTAGATAATTAACACTTGATCTTATTTTAAAATACGGCGACTAGTAAAATCTGCATATACGATTTTTAAACTAGTTGAAATGAAAATCTGCATTGCAAAAAGTATTGCATTTTTCATAAAGTGTTATTACCAAAGCCAGTTTTTAATATACTTTTTTTCTGTCATTCAAACTTTTCATTCAAACATAACAAATTTCCACTGACGTGTACTTTAATGTACAATTTCTGTTAAATGGTTCAGTCGACATCAATTAGTCAGGCAGTGAGATAAAATAGAGATAAGCAGACATTTGGTCGAAGCTCTTTGTCCCTCGATTAACCTAACAGTCCCATTATGATCCTCTTTATCTTCTAAATGGCAAGTAGTTGTAAGTAATGTTGTGTGTCGTAATGCATAATTGCCGAGAACATTAAACACTTGAACCCCTTCAATTCTGATAAAAGTGCATGACTTTACTTTGCTTGCGCTTATAGCACTACCAATCCCAATGATGATGTGGTACAAGGCGATGATAAATTCATGGCTGTATGAAAACTGGGAACAATATTTTGCCTTTCAATTTATGTTTACCAAGTCATTTATTTATACTCGAGTTTTTAAGTGCATCTTAAGTCCCCGTTCGAGACGATGCAAAAAGTTTCTTGGAAAATATAGGATGTAAAGTGGTGACCTAATGACACAACTTTAAGTGTTGGTCCCACTGGATTTAAAATAAATGATAAGAATATATCTCTTGCGTTACTTTGAAATATTAATGTAAAGATTTTGTAGTTTTTCCTTTTCTCAGCCATAAATTATGTCTTGCTTTTTTATCTCTTAGACATTTATATTTACTAATACTTTTTGCTTCCTTGTACTTTACAAATAATCTTTATGTATAAAATAAATACACGAATCAAAAATAAACGTAATTTACTTGTAAACTAAATGTTAGTTTCTAAAAGTGGGAAACAAAACTGGAAGCATACATACGACGTACAAATGAAAACTTTTAACTTTATGGAGTCTCAAAGACTCCGAAAAAGGAAATAGTTTCCAATCTCTCATGTATCATCGAATACTTACTGCTTTAACAACATACCCAAACCAACCTATTGCAAGAAGTCACCTCACCACAAAACAAACCCCAAAAGGTACTTAATAGGTAGTTGAGTAAGTAGGAGTACTTTTTGGTTTTAATTTACGTTCATTTTATCAAAATACGAAATCCAAATCAACCTTATCTCTAAGATCATGACATGAGTCACGCGTACTTTTATTCTTCGAGGAGTCAACTGTACAGTGCAGAGGGCAATATTAAAAAAGGAAACAAATACTCCAAAAGCTTGTGCAACATGCACGATAAAAGGAAAAAGCCCAATAATAATATTATCATACACGTCGAAACTAAAAAGGGAGAAAGACGAATGAAATGACAATTTAGTAGCGTATGCCACAAAAGACAAAAATAAGTAATAATAAATGAAAATGGCCAATGACCACTCCAATCGGTGCATATTATAGTGCTAGAAACACAATGAGTCATCAACCGGGTTTTCCCAGTAGGCAAATTATATTTTCGATCGATAAATTGAAACTACCTACTACCTACCTTATCTTACACAACATAACCAACTCAACTATCCATTATATAAACTCTAAGGGTTATAATAAACTTCTTTAATATTGTGCAACTTGACTCACAAATAATTTCTAGCTTGAAAGGCAGTAAAAGTCAAAAGTGGATTTATTTATACAATTGTTCAAATCCAATGATATTTTTTCTTAGAGTGAAGGAAAGGGCAAAGGGATCGGTGGTAGACATGTTGTGATAAGTTGACAGCACAACAGAAGAAAATGTCATTCAAACAATTTTCTAATCTAAACGAATGTAATTCTTTTAAGTTCTTAGCCTATCCAAATAACTTTCCTTTGCCATGTCTTACACAGTAAAGTAAAACCAAAAAATGGATAAGCTGGTTGATGCACAATACAAGTATGAATCAAATTTAAGCTTTTATTATAATTATTACAGATTACATAATAGGAATGACATTTCGTTTCTTGTACTAGACTAAATGCATCATTCACTATTTGTTGACTAAGTTGGGGTTAGTTATTAGTTTTAGGTTTCTTTTCGAAGAGCAAAGTCTATTTGGTAGATAGGATCATAATAGAATTGATATTTAGAAATTGACTTTATTTTTTGTGATGAGACTACTTACTACTAGATAGAATATAAAGGGACGGATTAAGTATCATATGGCCTTATGTCTCTTCATTATTATCAGAGACTGGAAGGGGACATCAATCTAGGTCCTATTCTAGGTTCGCTCCTATTAAATAGACATATAGAAAATTATTGCCTAGGTTTTGGATACCTCTCTATCTATAATGTAGAAAGCTTAATAGGCAGAGAAACACGATTCGATAGTGGACGCGAACAGAATCCTCAATTACTTTCATTTTCTGTACTTCAACTATATCAAGAAATTCCCAAATGACCAAAACTCAAAAGAATATGGCTTAGGAGGGAGTCATGATGAATCATCCATCCAGCGCAACATCAACTGTAGTTGATCGAAGCAAAAGTTTCGAATCATCAAACCACACGGAAAGTTATTTTCTATGGAATAGAAGACAACCAAATTTGTGCAGTATGAAAAGTCATTCAAAAGTTACAACACATTCTCTCAAGCTTCCACCCACGGCAATGACAAACGACTCGCTGTACATTCGAGATGAGATTGAAAAAATGGAAAAGTACAAATATGCAAGTTTCAAGTATCAATGCACCTATAACGTGTACGTACATTGTACGTTTATGGCGTGGGTGAATGCATTCACTTGATTTTTTACGTTTCATCTGTTTCAATTGTATTTCTACTATATTACAAAGCCAAGTCTGAAATACTCTGAAAAAATTTGTGGTGTATTTTATTTCACTAAAACCAGAATGTGGGTTTGAAATATGATTTTTGTTTCATCTAACTACAATTGTCTATTGTAATTTGCACGAGGAACTCCACTCCACACCTTTAGATTTTTTATTTATGATTTTATGCCTGGGCTGACTGGCTGGAAATCTTAGGTCAAGCAACTTGACCTTTCTGACTTGAGGTGATAATGTTCATTGTTCTTTTTACCACAGAGAAACACCCTCTATATTGTCTGTATTGATTTCAAAAGTGTTAAGTAATTCTAATATAGGGTTTAAGGTTGAAAAGGTGGAATCAAACATTTCTATATTACATGACTGTGATATCGTACTATAATGTGTAATCTAAAATGCATAATAGTTTATTTGAAATGAATATAATTTTTTTGGCTGGAAAAAGGCCCTCCAACAATATCAACCCGTGGTATTATGAGCCCCTATGTCCATACACAATTTTCCACCGAGCACCGAGCCAAGCTTAATCCTCAATCCTCACCCTAACTTATGTGATCTCACAGTTGTTCAATTTTATTCATTACGGAGTTTTACACCAGATCAGCAGGGCTTTTAACATTTATATTTAACCCTAGTCTCCTATAATGATATTGTATGAAAGAGTCGATCAGTCAACCTCTACTAGATATACATGCCCTGTAATTACCACATTATGTTTCACATTATAATTCATGAAATCTGTCGCACTGTGAGTTCCACTTTTCATGCAATACCATTCTTTTCCCTACACATGAAATGTACGACTTCTACACATTTCGTTGACTACAAATTCTACTTAGAGGGAAAATAAAATAAATTTATGTTTATAACTTTTGCAGTAATGTAATGCAACTAACAAAACAATCTAGATTGTTTCTAAACTAGAGGAAGAATCCATGCTGTTATGGATTTCTGTGTCAGTATGAGAATGCATGGCATTAAGGTAAATATTATTATATAGGGAGAATAAAATAAGATACAAAGAGCATATTTGCCAATATTAATGTGACAAGGTGAATAAATTGTTTCAAAAAGTATTCAACTCAAAGGATAAATCAGGCTCAAGAGGTAGCATGGAGTGAAGGGATGTAATCCTTTTTACGGATTACACATGATGACATCAGGTGGTATTATTGTGTTATTCAAGGATTGGGACTCATCCCTTCCCAAGGGTATGTACTGGCCTGACTGTGTCCTCTATCAAAGGGCTTCATATCCAGGAAAGGGAAACCCATCCTTTGACTTTTTCCACAATATTCTCACTCTCACACACAAGAGACAGCTTGTACCCTAAGGAACTCTAAAAAATGTAGCATTTCCTCACCAGTCCGACTTTAGCCTTACATATGATGTAAAATAAAGTAACGGTGGGACAAATAAAATAACAGGTGCTATACGTAGTTAAGCTCATGTATTTTTTAAACCTGAGCTTTCTTGTCACTTTCAACATAAAAACGATCCAGAGTAAAAAAGGTACATTCACCAAATGTCTTTCACCCTAATCTTTAAAAAGACACTAAAGCTTACGTTACAAAGTAACATCGTCATATTATCAACCTCCAAAATGGAAATATTAAAAAAATCAAATTCCATAAAAACTGGATAAATAAGCACTAGATAAATAGCTCAGGAGGGAGGGCATGCATGGCAAGTGCAATATCCGGGAAATACATCCAACCAGTTTAAGTTAGATCATAATATTCATGGTTAAAAAGCAACAAATAACAACTAGGGGTTGAGGTTGACCCTTAACCCCAACGGAAGTGGTGATTGGAACAATATAGTTGTCATATTATTATCATCATCGCGTCACAAAAATAATTTTTAGCATGAGGATAAAACACATTCCTAATATTCTGGAATAAAATAAATAACCAAATATGTTCCATAACTAACCATCCATCCATCCATGATGCTGATAATAATAACAAGAGTTAAAACCCATTCGTGCTTGTTCTGCCACAGATAATATTTAAGCATTGTTATGTTACATTTATCCTGCATTTCATAATATAATTTATTCCTATCTATGACAGTACCTAAATAAAAATACACAAAAAACAACATTTGGCAGTGGGACCAAACTACTTCTCATCTTCTGTTACTAAACTACTAACCTGCTAAAATACCAGCCAAAAATATCCATCTTTTAAAATGCTTTCTGCAACATACCTCTCATACATAATATAAGCTTGCATTATCTCCATACACAATATTAAAAAATAAAAGTGCACATTAAATGATACATAAGAACTTCCAGTCCCACGGATGACAGAGATAAGTAGAGTTGATAATTAATACTGACCATTCCTCGCCAACTCATTTGAAAACCTGTCTTAGGAAACTATTTTATAATGTGAATGATAGTTATGATGATGAAGCCAACAAAAAACTGTTTAATAGTTGCAACCAACTATTCTTTCGCAGTAGTAAGTAGAACCACAAATATTATATAATAATAATAATATCTCTTCCCATCCCATACCCTATAATGACTTCAATAGTTCCATCCTTTCACTATACACTTGTTAGATCCCAAGTTTAATCAACCCGAAGTGCACAGGCTTGTGTGGTTTGGTTAGAAATTTATTTCTCTTAACTTTTTTGCCAGTTCTATTCGTATTCTAGTATTCTATCATCCTTCCTATGTCCATGGAGTTTACTTTTACTTCCAAAGACTTTATTGCAATGCAACAACTCTCAGCTCCTACTATGTATACAATGCAATGCTGCTATTATACTAACTAACTACACATACAATCTAAAATGTACAATATTTTCCTTCGTTGTTCTAATACTAATTTGTGGGACTCTTCTTCTGGTTGATTTTTTTTTCTCTCTCTCTCTCTGGCTTGGCTTCGTTTGACTTTTTTATTTCGTAGGAGATACAGGAACATAATAATATTATCATATCGTATCGTAACAAAACTTCCATTAAATGCATACCGACTATCTATAAGTGTATCATAAAATGTACATGCATCCGAATAGTGCAAGTAGGAATATATATTAGTAGCGAATGCTTCGTTCTAAGATGAGATGATGCAGTGACTGCCTGCAGTTACATTTTACTTTTTACTAACTTGTATATCTACAAGATACCTATGCTTCATTTTGTATTCCTTCCCCAGATGAATCTCTCTCCATGAATATATTTAGTGAGTTCATTTAAGATAAGAGCCAACAATTCATGAAAATGAATGAGAATGAGAAACAGGCAAAGTAAAAGCAGCAACTATTTGGTAAGATAAGCAGAAAAGGAACACTGCATAAGTACATATCTTTTATATATAATACAAGCACAACTTAACGTACTAATGTTATCTATGCATACCACCATACCACATGGAACATGGAACTTTATTATTATAACTATTGCTAAATATCATTCTGCTCAGATTGAAAACTTTACTTGGTCTCAGAGAAGTGCAAAGTTAAATTCTCAAGCTATGCAGGGGGAAGGAGATCAAAGAATAAAAAATTTACAATGGCTATCTCCGTTTAAGTATAATAATAAACAGTAAAAAGTCTGTCTGTCGTTCCACCCCCTTCTTTGATTTTTTAAAAAGTTTTAACACTCACCAGTACAAATACAACTTTTTTTCCCTATCCATCCTCACGATTACATCACATCACTTACTTTTAACCAGTTACAACTGAAAGTATTCACATGATGACATTATGCAGAAGTGTTCTCAACTTAAATTATATATGAGAGATGAGAGTAAAAGTGCTTATTGCTTCTTTAAGCCAATTCACAATTGAAAGACAGATTAAGAAGAATTATATCATAGAAACATTTAAGATTAGTTACATCTATTCATCATCCCATTTTCAATTTTTTTAAATTCAATCCAGCCACCAACAGACCTTTTCATATTTTTATTCCTTACCCAACTCCAACTTTACTATTGTATGAACTGAAATACAAGTACGGGCAGAACTGCTAAAATAATAATAATATATGTGCTGGGCAGCAGAGTAACTTTACTTTCATGGGAAAAGAATTCGAGAGGGAGAGGGGCTGTTTAGATTTAGCGTTAATAATAAAATAATGCAGTCTATGTAAAGCTACTACACACGTAGAATATAAGGTATGCAGGAGATGATAATAGTCAGTCATAACTATTTGAAGTTACTAAAAGAGTTGAAGTTGAATCATCCGTCGAGTCGTAGACACACAATCAGCAAAAATCTGCCTGGGGCAGTTACAAGATAAAAAGTAGAATAGAAAAAGATAATTTCTTGAGTTAAACAAGTAGAATGATCTCTTTTCGCAAAATTTGTTACATACTATAATAGGTATTTATTTTCTGAACTGGGTAAATTATGTTTAAGATCTGCTACTGTTGTGCAATGGTATAGTATCTGGTGACTCGATATGCTTGGAAAGGTTTGCATTTGCCAAAAAGTTTTAGAAAATAGGTATACACAGGTTTATATTACGGGGAACAATTTTAGACTTTAATTTATAAAAAGCGCTGAGAGCATTTTCCTGCGTTTGGAATTGTTTTTTTTTATTTTTTACAGAAAAAGAATTAAACTTGTTGCTCCTGCTGATGAACTTCCAAAATTTGCAAATGACAGAGATGATGAAATTAAAACAAAGTATCTCCAGGCATTTAGTTTCAACTACGTTGAAAAAGATGGACAGTATTGACAAGTAATCCCACAAGTTACATCATCATCAAACAAGCTTCCACATCATCACTTCCAACTTCCCATAGTACCATTATGTAATGCAATGGAATGAAACATGTTACCAACCTTCAAGGAAAATAATACATGGAAAATTATGCTGCTCACAATCCTTTTTTCCTTCATAGTTAGCATTTTAATTGTAAACATTACTAACCATTTATTTGCATTAGTTGTTTTAATCTTATGGGAAACTTTAATTTATGTTTTCCATTGTATTTAATACTTAAATATTTAATTTAATTAACATTGTCCACAATAATATATGTCTGTGTATTTAATAATTCCTTGATCTTAATAATTGAACATGTTATTGTTTACAAATGCTTATTTTGGAACGGGAAAGAAAGGGCACGCATTTAAAACTGAATCAAGAACCTTGAGAAAATATTTAGAGTGTTATTTTTATGCCATTTCTGCACGCACGCACTCGTACCGACGCTTTATAAACGGCTAAAGTCTTAGCATTTATAATGACCATTATATACAGAAAACAGAACCCTGTATTATGAATATGATTGTTTCTTCAAAAGCAGTTTTAACCCGTAGCGTGTATTAACTATTAACAGAATTGTGGTTTTTATCATTATAGTCCTGGTAGATTGCAAAGTCAGAAAAGAAAGGTCACAAAATTCATTAGCGATTTTAAAGTGTGTGCGTGGGTCGCATGGAAGCGGTAAAAGAATTTAACATAGAATGACTAATATGTCACTGTAAGATTTTAATGGCCTTTATCATCAGATTTTCCCATTCCACACAAAGATGAAGGTACATTGTTCTCTTAAATAAATAAACAAGTTGAATTTTATATTCTAGCAGGAAACTTTGGAGTAGAGAAAGAGAACACGCTCTCGCTTAATTGTATTTTCCAACCGGGTTTTGCAATCTTACCCCTTTTCCTGCAACAACATCCCTTTTAAAAATTTCTGTGAAAGAAAGGAAGTAACTTGTTTTCTTTAATATTTTTACTCTCTTGCAATCATCATCATTTTTACCACAAAATTTCTTTCCCCGATGATGACGTAAGATTTAAATTTTTTAAGAAGGAAAACCATACCAGGAAGGAAAGAGTTTAGGCCACGGACACCACTAATTGTGTTTTTTATATTAAATTTTCAATTAAATTAAATTGGATACATATTATAGATTAGATAATTGTTTCCTCAGTTAAAAATAGAACTAGGTTTCAAATTAAACGGAGAAGAATAGAT
>JAQFZZ010000945.1:0-13427 GCA_034696405.1 Isotoma caerulea
CTAAAGTGGTAAAAATCACTAAACTGCTATCATTTTTACCAGTGGTAAGTGGTATTAATCACTGATTTTAATCAGGTGATTAATAACATACCGAAACCCTGATTACCACCAAAGCACCCTGGTAAATAACGATTATTACCACTGGTAAGTACCATGTGGTATATACCATCCGAAACCCTGGTTATGTTGGATTGATTTGTAGCGGGGATGAATGGTCTACTGGTCGAAATGCGCAAGGGTTAAGTTTGATTTCATAAATTTCGTAAAAGTAGTAAAGAAATTGTTACTTAATTAAATAAATCTTACTTATGAAAGTTCATATCAAATTTAACTTTTGTAAGTGGTATCGTTTCCGGTATGATTTGACCATATTGTACTGAAATATCCGCATCGTGTCGATAAGAAAGTGTCCAATTGAAAACATGAGGTCGCACACTTCCCGGCCGATTCACCTGCCTGTGTGAGTTTTGTGGAGATTCGAAAAGATAAAAAATCCAACGCTGTAAAGGTGATACCCGAAATGATGGATGCATCGAGTCGCTATTTTATATCGTATAAAAGTAGAGTTGTATTGTTAGGTTAAGCTTCAAAATGAAATGTTCGGATTTTAATCAACATATATAAACAAAATACTAACGGCGCAGCACCATAAATGACAACAGCATCACTTGCGTTCAGTTTTGCCTTGTTCAATGTGTATTCGCATTTAAATTCACAAAAATCCATTTTACTAACATTTCGTTGAACGAGACAATAATCTTCTAGAGTTTGATCGGGAGACTCACTCCAGATTAGAATCCTTTTCGAATTTTCATCCTTAATATGCGAATATTTTTTAAATTTATTTTTAAATGACGTTTCATGTCAATTTAAATTTAAAAATGAATTACAACTTACATTACGGTAGCTTTGGAGGAAGCGTGAATCAACCATTAGACGTTTATAGGGTTTCAAAGTTATATATGTTTCAAATGAGTATTTGAAGCTTAATCCAACTAGCAAAATGAACGATATTAATACGAATATGTTTAAGTGTGCGAACCGTTTATAAAAAACATTTGGCATTTTTTTAATTTCAAAAAACTTAGCTGACAATAAACAGCCAAAGTAATAAACACATTTACTTTAAATCTAGGAAAGCAATACACCGTGGATATGAAACAAATTATAAATTTTACAAACCGATTTGGCAAATTTTGTAGAAGAAGAGACATAAAACGTTCGAACTGACATTTAAAAATTAACTAATGTAGTGTGGAGGATTTAAGTAGAATAGCGAATTATGTTAAATAGTGCAAAGAAACCCACGAGAGAAACTAAACAAAGTAATCGATGACTTTCGAAACGAAAGCGTTTTAATCGTCTTGTTCATTGTTAACGTCTTTTTAAATTTTTATCTCTGCATATAATGAGTTAGATTGAAAGTAGAAAATGTTCTACTGCACAATTCTTTATTGTAAATTAGTACACATTAAACAATACTTATTTGTGATAATATTTTTCTTATATGAGGCATTATTTTTTTATTTTTAATCAAGTTAAGATTATTCTTTCCTATGGTTTGGTATTTCAATTCTATCTGAAGCTTATTTCTCCGACATGTTCTTGAAACTCAAATCGACGATAATAAAGCGGTGGTCATATCTGTTTTTAAACTGACGCATGTTTTGTTTTTCAAAATGTTGGAAGATTAGGCTCATAATACCAAAAAATTTTTAAAAATTTAGAATTTTCCGGGTATTTTTAAAAAAACATTTCTGTTCAGTCCTTACTTCACCTTATGATTATCTATATTTACATGTTTGTGTGATTTCTTGTCTGTCTCAAATTCCCATTCTGATTGTAACTATTTATGCTGATTTAATTAACATGGTATTTTATCTTTGGACTTTCTGGATCTTTCTAGTAATTATGTATTCATTTCGTGTCCAGCTAAGTCTTCTTTTATAGTGCATCTAAACAATGTTAACAGTCCTCGATTGTTGGGTGTCAGAAAAACTCGTAAGAATAAGTTGCATGGTGGACTCTTGTAGTAATTGCCCTTGAAAATTGTTTCATTCCATTGACTTTAGTTACTATTATTAAATTACAATTTCTCTTTTGTATCACTGTGCCTCTTGCCTACTTTATTTCGTGCTTACCTGCCTTTACTCCATCCTAAGATTAGCTATAGGGACTTGAAATACACTACAATTTCAGACAGTTCTTATGAATCATGCAAAGTTGGTTTAATTAAGGAATGGCGGATGATTCCGGTGAATTTCAAATTATAAAGGTGGAGACTTTACTATATACAGAACATGTTTTCTTGAACAGTGGCAAAAAAATCTAGAAAACCCTCTCCAATATCTGGTTGTGGTTCTGATCTATTATTCTGAATTTCCAGTTAATTAAAATGAAATGTTTTTCAAGCTTCCACTTGAAATCTAAATAACAGTGATTTTTTCTTCAAGTTATCATTGTATACAATATAAATGCGTTATATCCATGATCTAATATATTGAGTTCTAAAATGTATTTTTCGTGAGCTTGAATATGCCAGTGTTATTCCAATTTTATGTCAAAGATTTTAAACATGTATAAGAATCATTGAACAATTAGCTGAGTACCTCGTTTTAAAGTAACTTGAATAAATTATGCAATGCTTTGCATGCTTTGCAATACAATCATTATATTTATGTGGAGGAATATCCCATTGCGATAAATGTGAGTATACATCAATACATTTTATAAAAGTTTGTAGGTTCTATGTTGCAATCCTTAAAAAAATTAGTTTCGTTATAAAATTTGACAGTTTCGTAAACTAAAAAACTACCTTTCCGTCATTGAAATATTAATTAAAGTTGTTCATTGAGCTTTGTGATGCGGTTTTAAAATCTATAGAATATTTATAAATATGTTGTAGGCTGGATTGATAATACGCCTATATTAAATACTGCTGAAGCCATATTGAAAATGTCACTCCAATTTTATTTATGCCTCAATTGCTTCTTGCTTGTAAAGTTTTGGTTTTTGCCTACTCAATTTTAAAATTTAATTGACCGTCCTTTTTGAAAAACGAATAAAACCGGAAAAATGTAATTTCGCAGTTTATTTAAAATAAAAAGTCTCATATTTCACAAAAATACACTTAAAGTCTTGCCGTCTATAACTATTTGTCAGCGTTTCAAAATTGAATCAAATTGTTACTCTTGTCAACCAAAAAACTTTTGAGAGATAGAAATAAAGCATATAAGAACTTTAAAAGGTTCCCTAGCGAAATAAACTCTAAAAAATTTTATGACCTTAAAAAACAAGTGAAAAAAGAAATTATAATAGACACAAAATATGAAGTTGAAGTTAAAATCAACGAATGTGGTCTTTGGAATACTATGGCTTTTGACTGGCCACTGAAACCACGGTCACACAAATCTGTATCAGTATTGATGCTGACATTGCAACAACAAGAGCTTTTTCGTTATGTACACAAAGCATTAAATTATATGGCGAGAAGTTGAATAATTAGCACCGACATCTGATTAACTTTAAAATTTGGGTAAAAATGCACCCTCGTGCTTAGAAATAGACAAATATAGATTTTTACACATCTGCAACTTTAAAACTATGTTTTACTGTTGAATCCAACAAATTAACAGTTGAGTTTTTTAGGAGATTTTTAAGAATCTAACAAAACGGATTGTGAGTTGAGTTACTATGTGTATGTGTAGCCAACTCAACGGTTATAACTTCACTATCCAATACCACAAACAACGCCTATTTAAGCAGTCGTCATACTTTTTAGGTTCAAGGTTTTTTAGGTTTTTAGGTTAGGACAATGCTCCATCATGTTTCATGCAGAGAGTTTTTGTTCCTTATTAAGAAGCGGGGCTTTTTTATGGTTTTCACTGCGTTCATCTGTCCGTCCGTCTGTCTGTCTCACACTTTATTCGAGAACAGTTTGACATATCAGGACGAAACTTGGTTAGAATACATGTTCTTGACCCCAAAAGCTTTCTTAAGTTCGGAGATGGGTCCTTTAGGACCGCCCCAAGGTCACAATAAAAAGGTCACATTTTCGACCAAAAGTTAAAGATAGGGACATTTTTTTCTAAAATTGTTTCTCCTCTACCAAAGCTTTCATTAGATGACCTATAGGGACCCCAAAGGACAACTCCCAGGGAGGCATCTTGAGGCACACCCCTTGAAACTTTTTAACATAAGCAAATGGGGTATCGCCGAAAAGCTTAGGGTTTGGGTAAAACAAAAATGATAGTAAACATATGAAATATTACACCATTGGCGCGAAAATTCAATATTAATTTTCGTCGGAAAGGTCTATCATCATAAAACTTGGTTTATATGGTCTATCGAAAATACAAATACGATTAGAATTTAAAAAATTAAAATTGCAGCGCAAAAATTTAAATTTTTAAATTTTCTTTCTTAAGTAATTTTTTTGAATGAAACAAATTCGATTCAACCGATACAAATTAGATTCAAACGATACAAATTAGATTAAAGCGATACAAATTAGATCAATGTCGTTAAACGGAGACCCTTCTTCCAACTCGTAATATCTGGAGCAATCCACAATCCCAATTTACCCAGAGCAAGTCAAGAAAAACATTTAAAAAACTTTTTTTAATGGTTTCAGAAGTAAGGATACTTTAACAATTCTATTTTTATACTTATAAGTGACCATGGGTATGGGTTTGGTGATATATTCAATAGTATGGAATCTATTCCAAAATTGCCGCGAGGAATAAGCTTATTTTTACCAATTGCTACGACCAGAACTTGTTTAATGGCTTTAATTTCAGGATCGTATTGTGTATGTAATTTAGATGAAAGAACTAAACTAAAAGAGAAATCAGAAATTGTTTGATCTACTGTGAACCACACAATTAAGTTTATTGATGAAAGACTCTCGGGTTTTCAAAACCTTTGTGCGTGGTTGCAATAAAAACGAATTAAATCTGCAATGCTGAGAAAGAACGAGGGAGATGAATTGCAAACAATTGATCTGATTATTTTTACTAAGCCTGGAAATGCCAGCTTTGAAGTTTCTCTGACTAGAAAAATAAAAGAGGATCCGGAAGCTAAAAACAGTTTGAGGATTGGCCAGTATTAGATGAGTTGACTAGAAAGGATTCGTATCATTCAACTGGTTCTTATGTCAAAAGTAATGTCATGGAAATATTCTGTATTTGCAAGTCAAAATTACTTAGCCCTGAAAAAAGAATAAATATAAACTTTGACGATTGGGTTGAAATTAATTTTAAAAGGTCCGCATTTCTGTGTTATTCCTTGTGGTTTAAAATTACAAATTGAAATCACTGAACATCAAAAAGAGATAAAACCCTGCCAGCCAAGTAATGATCTAAGCTACGAGCTACGATGATTTGACAACTTTAAACTCATCAATAATGAAAAGCAATTTTTATACATGCTTAAAGATTGGAATGTCAAAAAACTCGACATTCATTAGTTTTAGGATTTTTAGCACATTTTGGACAATTGTCATTCGTCGACTTTCAGTCTGGCCGTGCGTCAATCTAGAGAATGGCAATATTTTCCACCCTCAGACTATTGTTGGCCCGGTGTATCTTAATATTTGTTATTTATTTCGCGTCGCGGAATTTATAAATATCTCAAAGACAACAGAAAGTTCAGAATATCTGCTGTGACTCTGCTGAAAAAAACATTGTAGGAAAAGATGCTTGGTTAAATTGGAATTATAATAATTGGTTTAATTATAAAATTTTGAAACTAAATGAATGAATTTTTGAATTTTGGTTTTTTTTATTATTCAGAAATCTGCACGCAGGTTAAAACACCTGATTTAAGCGGTTGCTTTGCTGCAGACAATGGGCTCGACTTGTATGCTAAAATCTTTCACAGATTTGTGAGTACATGAGCAATAATGCGACTCCAGAATAGAACGGATTTCTATATGAACTATAAAATACCTATACAGGTACTAAATACTGCGAACGCTCTTAACTATTGCAAAAGGTTACTTCGGTTCATTCCCCTTGCAGTTGAGTTCACATCTCTTCTATTCGGGGGGCTCTGATAGTCGAAACTTTTATACTCAATTTTTAATATAGCTCTTCTTTTAGTTTGTGTAGGTAATATACTTCTATGGCTGCAGACAGGTAAAGAACATCTCTTACATGCCCGCAGGGAAGAGACGGCGTTTTTTAGCTGTATATGTTCTTCCTGTGCTCTGACATATAATGACACATTTAAATAATGGACTAGTGTTGCATTAGATATTCTACTCAAATAAATTAATATTATTATTACCAGAGGTAAGGCTGACGTAAATGTGAAGAAATATGTATGTGAATATGTTCAATCAAATTTTCAAAATATAGACATAATACACATTTTAAATTTTCCTTATTTTGCACTTTTCTGACATATTGAGTAGCATTAGGGAGACTAATTCTAAGAGTATAACCATTCTTGTACGTGTTTGATATTAAGACAGGCTTTTAAAATTAAAATTAGGTACATCCTTAAACTCGTACGAATTCAAAATCTAAAGCAATCTTTCAGATTGTTTGGAACGAACATTTTTTATTCAATTAGGCTAACCAAATTTACTAGAGATGCCTCGAGTCTTAATTTTTACTACTTGATCGAGTATACCGAGTAATCTCTAATTGTCTCGAATAGCGAGTACTTGTGACCTAACTTCAACTCAATATTCGATTCGGGTATTGAGTTTGCAACTTTCGAGCGAGTACTGGTGGCCTAAAATTGACTCGATGACTCAATACATGGACATAAATTCAAAACAAAAGGCATACCTTTTCAAATAAAAAATTGTAAACATTAGTGTAAAAAAGAAGCGGAGCAAAACATTTAGAGTCATAAAGAACGAATGGAAACGATTTTCTATCGTTTAAATCGAATTTGAAACGTTTGAATGAATTTTATATCGTTTGGATCGAAGTTTATTGTTAGGTTCGATAATGTATCCATTTGAATCATTTTACAAAAATAAATCACAAAATTAAATTTTTGCGCCGAAATTTTAATTTTGTTAAATTTTAATCGATTTTGTATGAAACATAAACCATGAAAACCGAATTTCAAGGTGATAAGCCTATACGATTAAATAAATACTTAAATTTGAAATTTTGCGCAAGTGGTACATATTTTAAAATTTAATTCTTGTCTTTGTTTCACACAAATTCTAAGATTTTCTGGGATACCCCATTTGCCTATGTTTAAAAATTTTATGGGGAGCACCTTAAGGTAGCCCCCTTTGGGTCCCTTTTTTGGGGTCTCTATAGGTCATTTAAAGTAAGCAGTGGTTGATTTGAATTTGAAATAATTTTAGAAAAAAAATTGTTTCCCTATCTTTTATATTGGATCGAAAATTTGACCTTTTCATTGTGATCTTGGGCGGCGGTCTTACAGGGCCCATCTTTAAACTTAGGGAAGCCCTTGAGATTTAAAACATGTGTACCAAGTTTCTACCTGATAGGTCACATCGTTCTCGAAAAAAGTGGGAGACGGACAGACAGATGGACGCCAGTGAAAACCATAAAGACCGCTTCTTAATAATGTTAATTTTACCCAAATCACTTCAGACCAATACGTAAAAAAAGCATTACTCTCGTACACAAGAATTTAACTACTCAAAACTCGAAAAAATAGTCGATCGACAATCTATAAAATTTATGAAGTCCGAGAAATCGGACTCCAACTCAAGTACTCGATATTTTAGAGGACTCAAGATACTTGCGACATCCTTAAAAATTTATAGAAGACTTTAATAAGCATAAGAAAATGTTCACTTTTTCCATCATATTACAAAACCTGTAGAAAAGCGTTAAAGCAATTCAATTAAAACTGAAACAAACTTAAAACTATAAGTTCCAAATCAGTTTAGTCGGTCATGCCCAGTGGAGTAGTTGTGGGATTAAAACAACAACGCGAATTTAAAAATATTTTAGGCTTAAGTGTTTTATATACTTTTATTTTGACAAATATTTCCATTATTTAAAAGGAATTATTGATAATAATCAAAAATAAAAACTTGCATCTCAGATTATAAATATTTTCAAATTTTCTGCCTATAATTTTGAGAAAATTAACGATTTTGTGCAAAAACGCCTAAATATCTGCCAACATATTTATATCGACGAAAACCCAAAAATATGTAAAATATGTAAAAAAAAACTTTTTTTCGATAATTACAAATTATCTTACACAATAATGATTCAGATTTATCCGAAGTTTCAGAGTGTTCAGAATAAAACTGAAGGAGCTCAAAAAAATACATTATACCTACCCATTATATTATTATTATGCTATTACAAAATGTGGATCAAGTTGAGTTTTTTTTAAATATAAAATCAGATTCGTTTTCAAAAGTCAATGAGTATCCTTTGGAAATGATGAGATTCTTAATTGCTTGTGAACCTTGAGGGGCAAGCCAGTGCTCCACTAAAATAACCTACAAAATACAAATGTAACAAAATCATTTCAATAAAAAACTGCTTTAAATTAGTTTGATCTTACATCTATGTTAATTTTGTCAAAAGGAACAGCTTCCAAAATATTGTACTCATGGCCTTCAACATCAAGACTGAAAAAATCCACGTTGCTCACACCCATTGCTGCCAGGACGGAATAAAATGGAACACAATCTACCATCCCTTCGGAGTTGTATTCTTTCTTTCTGTAAATCTTAATTATTAGAAATAGCAATAATAATTGTTAATATATGTTTTATAGCTTTAACATCATTTAATAAAGTGCTTTTGAATTTGAAATCTAAAGTTTTATAAACCATTAATGTCTAGCAAGAAGTTATCACTTTGTCATAGAATCGACTACTGTCTGCTATAGAAATATGTATGTCTGAAGCCAATTTTCTTTAAAGTAATGGCATGTGGCTGCCATAGGTTTTTAAGCAGGGTATTTTAAATTGCAGTTTTATTACGTATTTTCGGTAAATTTGTAGAAAACTCAAAAACCCTAAATTCTCAAACATATTTAGTTATCAAACTCCGGGTTAGTCCTAACGTTGGTGGCTGCTTAAGTTAATATTACCTCAAAACACAAACACCTAGAGTATGAGATTTAATATACGGGTATAGACAAATGCGAATTAGACTTAATTAGAACCGAACATTTTTAACACGACTTAGTTTAGTTCCTGGTTCAGCATACTTTGGGCCTGGAGCAATTTTGCCATTTCCGGTAATCCATTGAGGAAAAGCGGCTTTAGTTTTTAAAAATTCTAACTGAAAAGAGAAAATACAAATTGCAAAACTGTTACCAGTTGTTTAATAATTCAATAATATGACTTTCACCAAACAGAAGCAATTCAGCACCTTTTCTGGATGATGGCCACTCAGACAAACATTAGAAAGCCAAGCATTTCGTTGTCTGCTCCGCAGCTTTTTAAACAGTGAGGGTGAGGCTTCAATTAGAAGTCCAGTCCAATTCTTTAAAGCTTCCAGCCCAATCGTGTTAGAAAAAAATTCACCATCGTTTGCCCCACATTCAATAAAAAAACCTTTCCGGTCCTAGTTGTAAAGTAAACGTAATCAAAACTTTATTTTCCAGTGGCATAAAAGTTTAAAACACCAGCTGAAGATTGCAGGCAGTAAGCTATTGAACTCATCACTTTGTACGCACAATAAAAAGCAACTTTCACTTCATACAGGGCGTTTCATAAGTATCAGATGTATGGAGATGAACATGGAAATTTTTTTAATGCATAACCATAGGCAGAAATAATCAAAGCACATTAAACTTGCAATTTAAGTTGATAAAAAAAATTTAAATTTCCGTTTCTACGCAAGTTCAAAGTGATCTAAATATTTGTCTTTATGCTAATACATTTAACCAACGTCAATCTCAATATACCCGATACTAATTAAACGCTCTGGCCCTACATTTCAAAATTGTGTAAAACTTACCTGTTTGAACTCAAACAAAGTTTTGGTCAGTTCTTCAGAGTATGTTCTAAATAAAGAGTAGTTTTCAGTTTTAATTGGAATTCTTTCCCCAGAAGATGGTGGTGGAAATAAATGATTTTTTCGCACATACTCTAAAACGTAATGATTATCTTGAGATAAATTGAACATTGGGTTGAATATGTCAATTTCTATCTCCTCATCTGAATAATGTTTCATTATACAAGTAGAGAGAAAACTCAGGCCTAATACTCCGATAATTAACAAAATAATTTGTGGGTAATAAACCCTCCTCATTATAAAGCCTGACGGTTTAATTGAACAGAGGTTTTAAATTTGCAATATGCCAGTAGTTTTTTTACAGCTACTTAATTACTTCAATACTGATTCTTATTTACGTCGAATCAGGAGAAACTATTTAAAACATTTTTTAAAGTTCTTCAATTGTGTTCTAGAAAGTTTGAGCTAAGAAAAAGACATGTGCCAACTTTTGTTCAATTTGGAAAGTTATGGTTTACTTCGCTTGGAACAACCAATATCAAAATAAACTTCAAATTTTCAATCAGTTCTTCATATTATTTTGGCATTGTCTGATTGCTTAATTGTATCTATAAAAATCATATTCGCTTATTCTAAATAACTTATGATTCAAAAATGAGAATTTTAAATGCTAGTTTTAAAGAAAAAATTTTTAAAAATAGGACCCTTGCGATAAACAGCTTTTTAGATTAAATATTCAGTAAAGGGATATCTACAAAAATTGTTCTTTATCCGAAAAGTAGTTCAAACTATAACGGATTCCAATGCCTTTTATGGTTTCAACAACAAGCGCAATTTTTGGAAACAGCTGATTTTAAATTCTGAAAATAAGGGATGCCGCGAGTAGTGATGTTTGCTACTCGATCGAGTATCAAATAGTAGTCTAAAAATTGTCTCGAGTAACGAGTACTCGTGTCCTAAAATCGACTCGAGTACTCATAACTCGAGTCGAGTATCGAGTACTCGACACTTGAACGAGTACTCGTGGCTTAAAATTGACTCGAGTAATAGTTACTCGATATAATATCAAAACAAAAGTCTTGTTTCTTTTCAAATGATGTTTTTGTCACCCAAATCAGTTTGAATCAATACGTAAAATAGACATTGCTCGAGCGAGTACTCGAAAATTTCAATACTCGAAACTCGACCGATTACTCATAAAAATTAATCAAATTCGAGTACTCGATTTTTTCGAGTACACGATTTACTCGCGGCATCAGTCTAAAATTCCAAACTGCTTTGAAATCTGTCTCATATTTAAAACAATTTTTCCATTCAGCCAATCCATTGCTATGAAATCAGAGAATATAGAGGGTAAAAGGTAAAGTTTATGAAATGTAAATAAAAAATGGAACGGTCCATCTAATCTAATAATATTATGTGAAACGGTCCATATAATCTAATAAAATTATGTAGAACGGGGGGTGTGCTTAGGATCGGGGGGACTTGTGTTATGTTTAAACATATTGCTCTATGCATATATGCCATTTAAACCTATAATCTCATTTAGCCCCGTTTCGGGTGTTGTTAAGGTCGTGGGGGTACTTCGTTTATGTTAAAACCTATTGTCGCAGCTCAGTGTATCATTTAAACCGATTATCTCATTTTGCCCTGTTGGGGGTGTGGCTAAGTTCGTGAGGTCCTTGTTTTATGTTTAAAGCTATTGTCCCAGGTCATTGTATCATTTAAACATATAATCCCACTTTGCCCCTTTAGGGTTTTGGTTGAGGCAGTGGGGGTTCTTGTTTTATGTTGAAACCTATTGTCCTAGGTCAGTGTGTCATTTAAACCCATAATATCATTTGGCTCCGTTGGGGGTGTGGCTAGGTGTTTTTAGTCTGTTTGGGTTTTTTTGGGTTCCTGTACATCACAGAAAGCATGCAGTGGTGGAGGAAAAGCAATATCGGAAAAAAACATTTTCCCCTATTTTTAACATTGGGTCAGAAATGTGACCCAAAATGTACTGCTACTTTATTTATACAAATGATGACGTGTTCTGGTGTAACTTTAAGAACAGTACCGAAATAAGTAAAGAAAATGTTTACGTTATGTTGCAAAAATAGCTGCAAATTTTGTCCAAACTTTGTTTTTTTAAATATAATACAACACGAAGGAAGTTTAAAAGAAAATTTGGCGATATTTCGCTGTCGATGATCCGCTTGTACACTATTTTATGAGCCGGGATATCCATAGTATATTGAGATTAAAGGAAGTTGGAGCAGTAGAAGCATGGTTAGACTCCTCGGATGTCTTCCATATGATGAGTGATGAGAAAATATGGATTCAAACGTTTTTCCTTAATGAAGTAAGGGGCGCTAAAACTCACCTTAAGACATTGGAAGAGAAAAGGGGCTTTTTAAAACGTATTGTGGTGGTAAATTTTGTTTTGTTGGGTATTTTTTTGAATTCTGAAATATACTTCAGATATACTTCTAAAATTATTAAATATCGTCAGATACTTCAGGTAGACAGTGGAGATGTCTGTGCGTCTGTAAAATTGTCCTAATTCGTGTTATATTGTTCGTCATAAACGTTGTAAAGTTTCGAAAGCTCAAAAGGCAGTTTTAGAATTTCAAAAGTTTTAAAGTCCAAATGTCACATGTTGTAATATATTATATGAAGTATAAACAACATGATTTAAGGATGTCAACCCTGGGTTTGGAATTGGGAGTTCGATGTCTCCACTTGTAAGTTCCGTTTAGATTGTATTAAGCTGGCTTTTAGTTTTTAATACAAGGTTGGAATTTTTTGTTTTCAATTGATCATCGTTTAGCAATGGGTAGAAATGTAAGCTTTTAAAGGGGTAATTTTGTTAGAAACATTTAAAGGGTAGATGCTATGAAATCATAATTTTAATACATTTTAACTAATTTTTTATTTGTTTCATTTCAGAGGCAGAATATCCAATACACTGTTGCAGGAGTTTTTGGACGTACAAAATAATTTCGGTTTATTCATTTCCAATTAAATCACTCATGAATAAAAATTATAAAAGAATTACTCTTTTTGTTGCCAAAAATATTGTATAAACCAAGAAAAATAAACTTAAAATGGACTGTAGGCATGAGTATATTAGTCAATTTATATACGAAAAATAAAATTGTTTCACGGGTTTAAATTTCAATACTAATATAATGTTATAAAATTATAAATTATAAACATGTATAATACCGGTTCCTCGATATTAAATATGTTATAAATTCTATTCTCGAATCTACCTATTTCGTTTAGTTTAGATGCACATCAAACTTCCTGACAGTAAAATTGTTAGATCTCTTCATTTTGGATAAGCTGAGATTTAAAATTAAACACATTACACATTAATTGAGTATATGTGCCAATATTGTAAATCCAACTCATAAACTACAAATCCGCATTTACGTTCATTTTAAAATAAACCATTGCAAACGGGTGTACCAAGTATCGTAAGATGAATATTTAACCAATAGACGCAGGCGTCCA